>BGPR01007005.1:49395-69974 GCA_013235015.1 Araneus ventricosus | reverse complement strand
AATATTTTGTGTATAACATTAAAACTGTTTTTAAAAGCTTCGCCTTGTTCATACGAACAAGGATATATAACATATATGTTATATTTTCTCTTACCCAAAAATTAAAGTATCTGTTCAGAAGCGACTTACAGAAAGATCATTCAACCAGATGAATAAATTTTGCTTTTTTCCCATTTTCTTCTTATATACAAACTGTTAGCTTCTCATTTAGTTCATATCAGTTTTGGGTAACAATATTTTAACTGATTATTAATGTTTATCTAACAAATTAAAATTTTCCCCCTCGAAATTGGCCATTTTCAATTTTTTCAAAATCTAGTTTTTTTAAGCTTTCTGCCAATTTCTCTTCCAATATTGTGTTAATAGCAATAGGTTTCAATTTATTTAAGGAGGATGCTGTATTTTTAAATATTATTAAAGTATCTTATGGAATCATCAAAATTTTAAATTAAAGAACAGTATCAAATCATGCATTTAATCAATTTTCATTCTTTCAGTGTGATTTTCTGATTGGCATTTGAGGATTCTCAGCAAGGTGCTTTCTACTAAAATGTCATTGGAAGGGAATTAGGAGTGTGAAATTGGGATTTTCAACATTCAATCTCGTAAACAAGTTGATTTTTGTTAATTTTTTATTTTGCACTTTCTTGATGGTTATGCTGGATGTCTGATTACATATGTATATGTGTGTATTATCTGGGTTTCTGTGGCAAATTTGTTACTTCAGAAAATGTGAGAGGATATTGCTTTAGAATATTCTGTATTGTAATAGTGTTATTGCTTGTTATCCATCAAAAATTTTGACTTTTGATGATGGGCGTACCTGTAAAATCTTTGGAGTTTGATATTGGATTTCAGATTGAACTCTTGAGCAAAATCTTTTATCTTGCCAAACTAAAGAGAAAGTTTTATCTACTTTATAGATAATCTATAAAGCACTTTGTATAATCTGACTACAGTATCAAACATTTCCTAGCTATTGCAAGTATGTCATTCATATTCCATTTTTTTTTGGGGGGGGGTAAAGTCAGGGACATTTGAATATAATGCAGAAAAAATTTTACTTTAAATTTTAAGGGTTTGGACTTAATACAAAGGGATAGGATTTTGAATTTTTTGTGTTATTATTTTTAATTTTCATATTTTTTTCAATGATTCCTTTTGGCACCTCCTGGGAAGGAAAAACTAATCCCCCCCCCCTTCTCTTGAGAAACATATGAAGGCAGAAATCAGTTCTTCACATCCCAGAATAATTTGGTTTATTTTCTTTTGGGCATTTGAATGGTTCCAAAGAATTTTCATTCAGAAACTTGCCAGGATTTATATATTTGTTGAGTGATTTATCTCTTCAAATCAATGTATGTTTTCTATATAATTGTTGCAAATTAATAATGGTACATTGATTTCTTTTTTATAGGTGCTGTGAGAAATAATATCATGTTTTCAGCAGCAACTATAGGGATAGAGGAAGAAATTTTTGAGCAAGTTTAATGCAAACATAAAAAATTCATAAATGAAAGTGTAAAATGATTGTAAATAAAAATATAAATGTGTAAAATAAAAAGTGTAATGTTTACTTTTTGTAATTCATTTTTTAAAAATCTTTCTAGAAATATATAGATTTGTAGACATCTGGAGTGCAATACTGTAATGCTTACTGCTGTGTAAAGATTGAGAAAAGTTATTGGAAGGAAAGAATAGGATTAGCTTATTAATTTACACAATTGTGCATATCTCACCTTGAATGCAAGTGCGAAAATTTAGAATGCTGTTTCTCTTGTTTTTGCTCATTTAAATTTGAAGAACAAAACTGTTTAGCACTTCTGGCTCTATTAGATTCAATACAGTATTTATGCACTTGTGGTCTCTTGCATTCAAGGTGCAATATGATAAAATTTGATGGTTATTGCTTTTGATTTTCTAAAGAGATCCTGTAAAGGAGAAAATTATTCATTTTGACCAGAATATGGTACTGATTTCAGCATTGCCCACACTGGTAGGTGCAAAATTTCAAATATTATAAATATGCTGCTAAAAATAGCAAAAACAATAAAATGGGGTTTTTTTGGAAGAAGTGGAACGATTTAAAAGTTATCTGTGCAGAATGTCTTCACTTAAATATAAAAATTGTTAAAATTCCTATTTTTTTTCAATGTGCATAAATTTTCCTTGTATAAAACTTGTTTATGCAGGGCTTTACAGTTCATAACAAAATTCTGGATTTTTTTCTTTCAATGTTGGCATGAAGCTCCTTTATGCTTAAGGCTTTGCTTTGTACGTTAAAAACATATTGGTTCTTTGCACTGGCGGCCATATAGGGTGTGAGGAGGCTTCAGGACATAAGGGGCCTCCGACAGGGGACTGAAAATATACTTTTTTTGCTAGCAAAAAGCATATTTATAAGCAATTATGTCAATGATAATATAGATGATTTACAATTTTTATCATGGGTTAAGGCTTATCAAATTATAAAATTTATTGTTCATGGAGCTTTGCAGCTTATAACTAACACATTAAACCAAAAAAAGTTATGCCCAAAACTCCATGTAAGTGAAAGAAAAAGCAGACAATTTTGATTGAAGTGTCAAATTAAAAATTGTCTGCATCACAGAAACTTTATTTTAATAATTTTATGAACTATAACAAAAAGGTTTTTCTTTCCGAAAATATAACGAACAATAAACTTTTTTATTATATTTTGTGAATCATCAATGGAGAGTTCATAATAAACATGTCAAATAAATCAGCTGTATAATTTTGGAAAGTTTCGTCACACTAACTTTGAATTTAAAGTAACACAACTTCCCTAATATAATTATAATTTGTTAAATAGCTGGAAAAGTGAACTATGCAAAAGTATCATGCATTATTTTTTAAGGAGGGCCCCCTCTAAACATTTTGTAGGAGGGCCCCAAGTTGTTAACACCGCCACTGGTTCTTTGGCATCTCATAAAATAAAAATATTAATAATTTGGTATATTTTGATATCCATGTGCTTATTGTCAAAATATTTTCAACCTAAAATCTACTGGCCATCTTTTTCATTAAAAATAACAACCAACCATTTATTTCAACAACCAATGTTTCATCGTACGCACATCCAAATCTGTTTGTATATTCATCTAAAAGTTATCGGAAATTCATCGCCATGAAACCGCACTGCTCGGTTTTCTATCGTATCGGCTAGCAAAACTCATCCGATATCGATGATCGGCTGATCTATGGCCGATGAGACATTTCGGAGAAATTCCCGATGAAAATTCATCCCTATCCGATAAGAATCCATTCATCGGCCGATCATTGTGTGATCGGGTTTCGATGAAAGGCCTTTCAATGGCCGATGACATTTTGCTACTAGGGAAGTTATCTGTTAACCTATCTACTAGGATATTACTTAAACATATTGGGGGAATAAATGGTTCACTTGATTTTCTAGAGCGTATAGAACGACTTAGATTATACTGGCTGAAATGAGAATTTTTCTTGTAATTTCAAATTTTCTTTTAACTCAAATTTTGTAACAAACAATGTGTTTAAACTCAAAGGCAGAACTCTGACATTGCAGTCAGCAAAAAATCTTACCAGCAGTGAAAAACTCTTTTGTACGTTAATCATCCGATGTTATTCCGTTAAAAACCTGGTTTGTTTTAGTCTAGATTTAACCAATTCCTTTTATAATGTTTTGAAAAAAAATAAAACGTCTCAGGTATTTGATATTCCGCCTTCGACTCTGAACATCTAACGCGCCATTCGCTCCTTTTAGAGTTGAAATGAAAAGGATGGCTCTTCAGACTTGGTTCAAATAGTTAAGAAGACACTGAAGGATGCATTTGGGAAGAGTCTTGGTACGAAACAAACAGACGATGATCTAGACCAGTGGTCGGCAAACTCATTAATCAAAAGACCCAACGATCAGTTGTACAATGATTAAGATTTCTTTTGAGAGCCAAATTCTTCTCATGTTCTCAGGAGTCTTTTGAACTAGCTACTAACTTGAAATAAAGGGAAGCGTTATTTGCAGATACTGTACCTACGGATAAGTACCTACGGATATTGTACCTAAGGTTATTTGCTGGTAATTTACCTGTGTATTATACGTTAATTGTAAATGCTGCAACAACGGTTAAAACATTATTTTCTAATCTATTATTTTGCACACTTGTGAGTTCTAGATAACAGTACATTATTTTAATATTTTTAGAGCTTACTTATCAGTTAATGTATTAATTTAATTAAACTTATTTTATGCAAGTGGCGCCACTTTGTAGTGAATATGAGAAATAAATTAATACAACTTTTTTCTATTATTTAGTCTTCAATATATAATTCATTTTGTGTATAATAATGAATTGTACATTAAAGACTAAAAAGTAAAAAATAATTTAAATAAATTAATTCTACTATTTAGTACACTAATAAAAGTGTGATTTTAAAATCTGTTTTATTCGGTTTAATCCTCCGAACGACGCAAACGTCTTTTTCCGTTCTTGATGTTCTGTTCAAAAGCATTTATATTTTCTTAAAGAACCATGTATAAAGTATTCTTAAGATTTCAGAGATATAATTAAATACAAAAAATATCGATTCATTTACTTTAAAAGCTAAGCTTTCTAACCTGATAGCTAAAAGTTCAAAATCATTTGGCGCTCAGAGGGTTTTAGAATCGGAGTTTTTTTTTAATTTGACCGATAATAAACTAAGATTGGGAAAAGGAGTAAAAATAAATAAAATACCGAATTTCACAGACATAACTTTCGCAAGAAATTATATGCAATACAAATTCTGCACTGATGGGTGACGTTGCTGAGAGGAGGAAAAATATTCAACCAAACCTCCCACTTCGCGACCAGTCGGTGTTCTGAGAACTGTACCACCCAGACTTCGCTCGAAGTCCGTTCGGTAATAGGCAGATACATATTTTTTGCTCTGTATTTTTGATAAAACCTTGAAATGGCAATTCTGAGTTTTTCAAAGAAAATTTGCATTTTGCTAGTGTTGTTATTATAAGATTTAAACTATTGACTTAGGATGTCCATTAACTGCATGGAGTTGTTTAAAATTATTTGATGACGAATAAGACATCATTTAAGACATGGATCTCATCCGAACTATAAATTTGATTTTTGATTAAATATCTGAGGCGCAATTTCATCTTCAATAAATTCTTTTTCTAAGAGTATAAAATCAGATTCATAGGAAAATTGGTATCCAAAACCAGATGACAGAAAAAAAGAAGCACCGCGTGTTTCCATTAAAATACTGAAAACTCTCCCAAAATGCCGTTAAATTTCATAATTTCAATCTTACAAAAGAACAATCCGACAGAAAAAGAAGGGTCCCCAAAATAGTCCTATAGAAGGAAAATTAAATTTGACAGTACCTTAAAATAATCACTTCCTTAAATAAAACCAGATATTATAATAATCATACGAAGTCGAAATCGATTCATGGCTGAGGCCCACTCGAGTAGCTATAGAGCCCCATGCGGCACGCGAACCGCGTCTTGCCTACCACTGATCTACACAGTAGGGATAACGAAAGCAAAATCAAACCATTATCATTTCAAAAGTAACGAAGCATTGAATAATTTCTTCCCTACTCCAATAGAGATATTTGAGGAGGAGTACCATCAATTCGATCCATGTTCAAGACAATGGCGACGCCCGACGTTCCATCTCCAATCTCTATTTAACATCACTGGATGGATGTTGATTTCGATGGATTAAACGGGCACTAGACCAGTGCCTATGCCTGATATGTGATGCAATCGGATACAGAAACTCGAACATTCTATTAACGAGGACTATCTTTGTCCTCTACAGAGGTTACATTGAAATATTAAGAAAAATTAAATCAATTTTAAAGATAAATTTTTAGTCTGGATTTTGAGCATTCAATCGTCCTCTATTTGGTGTGGTGCGGAAGTTTGAAGAAGGGGTGCCAACTCAGGTGTCGTCCTCGTCATCTGACCGTGATTCAAAGTTACGAGGTCAGTCCAAAAATACCCTTTGCATTGCTTAAAAACGGGACGTTAATGCATCTAAACTAAACTAAACTACGAACAAATCAGTTTATTTTTATAAAAAATTATCTCTGCTTAGATCCTTATGAAGAATTACTCCTTTCTTTAGAATCAATTTGTGTTTAGAACAAAAATCTGTCTTTGCAGTTTAGTTAATTACCAAAAAAATCTCGTGGTTTAAAAAATAATCGTATTTACTCAATTAGAATATTAGCCATCATCTTGACGAAGATCATATTACAACTGAACTTTAATTAAATAAAACTTCTCAAAATGTTATAAAATAATCTTTTGTGATCAATAACCCTTTTCTATGAGTTGTAAAACAGTGATGGCATATGAATGAAATGCAATGAAAATATAATTATTTCTTTTTTTAAATGCTTTTAATCATTTACCACTTTTTATTTTATTTTTTTTTATAAAAACTAAGTTTTTCTGTCGTCTCTATCATTTTCATGGAGTTCAGTCTTCTATGTGGAAATTACTGCTCTTAAACTTAAGTCTATAAATTTAAGGATATGACTCGTGTCACTTAGAAACAGAGTTTCCATGGAGTTATTGGCCACTGAACGGACAGGAAGGCAAATCAAGGCCTATATAATTCTTTATTTTAAATTGTAACACCGATTCGTTTCTGAACGTGATAATATCTTTTATAATTAGCTAAGCGCATCTCAGTGAAATATACAGAAGATTATTCAGGGTTGCACGGAATTATAATTTTGCAAGTTTAATTACATGCTTTAAAACTTAGGAAATATACTTGAATGAAAAATTCCAGATACAATCATATGTGTAATAATATCGTTCTTTCTTCCAAATATAACACTTGTCTTCCAATTGTTTTTATATTTAAAATCATTTTGTGGACATTTTTTACTTCATCATCATATATTATTCCTTTGAAATTTTTGAAGCACGGTGTCTTGTTCAATTCATTTACACAAACACTTGATTCCGGAATAAAAATATTTCTAACAATATGCTATTAGCTTTTAGATTGTTATTTTACCTTTATATCGTATAAAACATTATCCATACGTTGTGCTGACTTAAATGCTATATTTATTATTGAATTATTGTTCGTTTATATGTGTGTTCAGTTTAAATTCTAAGCTAATATGTTATCCCAGATCTTAAGAATAAAACAATATTTTTATTAAAACTTTAGAGAAGTGTCATGCAAATTAATTTTATGGTCCAAAAGTGTAGAATTAAGCAAGACAATAACAGTACCATCCTAACATGTTCCTTCTTACTGAATTGATATGATTGAAACACCGTTATGCGTATGAACTCTAAAGGTATATCCAAACGCTTTTTCTGCTTGTAAGAACTTTGAGACACGGACAGATCACATGCGCATAACATGATAAGTAACTGTATATAGTGAATAATTTCGTTCGAGCTTGGATAAGTTTCCATCGCCTCTATTATAAATGTTATGTTCTCTCGCACGCGAAAGATTTTAGCAAGAAGCTTGGAAAAAAACTCGAGGAGCTGAAATCGATCAATATAAGAAATGAAAAGTAGTCATTTTCATTCTGCCTTATCATACAACATAAATATTACTACTCTTCCTAACAAATACCCGATAAGCTTGGAGAGAGAAAGACTTCGATAAGTTCGATTCATACCCATCTAAAATCTAAAGTATGGTTATTATTTTATATTTTGCAATCCATAATTCTCTGATTTATCTTGCAGATTGTTTTAAAAGACTCAGAATGAGGAGTTATAAAATACTCCTTGTAGCTTTTAAAACCAAAATCTACAAGGCCTTTCTATAAGTGCCAGCAAAATGAAAAATATTACGCCACTACACCTCATCAAGATTGTTTTAGTTACCAGTAATTTTTGAAAGACATCACACAAAGTTTATTTCAGATATATGTGTTAAGGCTGTGTTTGACCCTCATTTAATATAAGGAAGATGCGCGATATTGAATCTTGTACAGTGATGAAATATTATTTCCTGCAAAGAAAAACGAATCTGTAAATTAGAGTTTGTCGTTAAAAGGGGACTTCTTCAAATTTTAACTTTTGCAAAAATTAATAATTGTCATCAATAGTTTCATTTTCTAATGTGTAACACATTAGACACATCAAAGACCTTCATTTCGATGTTGTTTATTACCCATTCTTTTTTTTTATCTTCTCCTACAAAATTTTAAAAATGGCACAAGTTCCCTTTTAAAATCAATCGATTCAAATGTTAACGTTCCCTCTCCGTCTCGAATCCCTGTTACTGAGACCTTAAACCTGAAACTATCAATGCGCTTTGAAAATATTGAAATAAATAAATAGATACAAACAAAATAATTAAAAAACAAATAAAAATTTGAAGGCCTGAATTCATTTCTGAATACTTTCAAAACTTTTCCAAACTGCGAGGAATTTCAGAAAGAATTTTATTCTAATTTTAAATTATAATTATATTATACAAATAATAACCTATCCGCTATTATTTGTGTAATATGATATTCTGTTTTATTATATGATAGCAGCTAGTATAATTATTTATAAATGTATATCAGTTAACGAATATTTTTATTATTAATTTGAAATTGAAATTAATAATATTTTGATGAAAATACAATTTTTATAAATTTCAAGCGAAATAATCGGACTCTGGGAATGCCTATTTCCTTAAAAATATCAGAAATTGAAAATATATTAGTTAATAATTCTAATATGATTGTAATTGTTCTTTCATTTTCATCAGATGTTTATTTGAAAATACCGTATTTTCGGTGGATTATTCTCTCACATCGCAGCAGGCAATATATTTAATTTAAAAACAAAATCAAGTCTGTCCTGTAATTCTGCATAGTTTTTTTTTTCTAGATTTTCGGAGGAAAGCATTCTCTTCCATTTTCATTCGAATATAACCCTATTATCCCAAGATGCTCTACAATATTCATACGATATCTTTACGATGTTGTGCGGTATTCAGAATATCGTAGAAACATCGTGGAGATGTCGTAAAATATCTTGTGCTAATAGGGAATACTTTAGGAAAAGTCATTGCTTCACAAATTCGATAAAAGACACGTTTTCCATCATTTTATTTACTTAATTTTATTTATTTAACTTCATTTTATCGTAAGAAGGTATGAGAAAATTGGTTTTCAAGATAAAAAGTAATTTTAATGAATGTCAAAAATAATTTTTTATAAATTGAATAGATTATAATTTATTATTTAAATTTAAAACTATATATATTTTAATGATATTGATAATAACTATAAGAATACAGAAATAGATGGAATTAATGATCTTGAATTCCAGGAGGCTCGCAAACTGATATGTGATTTAAATTCTAGCAGCCCCAGCACATTCATAGAGCAGCAGTCAGAGCAGCGTTAATGTTTTATTGCTGTTTAAATTATAAACATATTGCATCTGTCTAATTAAGTTATTTAAATATTATTGCTGCTCAGCTCACAGGACACCACTGCGTTTTACCCCAAATATAACTGGTTTTTTATCTTTGAAAGTAACTATATGTTTTTAAATAACTTGTAATGGAAGTCTTCGTATCCAAGGTGATTGAAAAACACGTAAGCGGAATTTTAGAATAGGTCAGGCATATGGTAAAATCCGAAATCACATATGAACATGGGTGCTTAACAGCCAACTGCTACCAGCAATGTATAAATTTGGAGGTAGCAGATGACATTTAAAATAATTCAGCAAAATACAAATATTTTTTTTGCAACGTTACGGTATTTAACTGAAATTCTTGTAAAGATTGAAGTAAATAACTTTCTTTGACGTTAAGAGAAAAAAATTACCCTGCGTTTCGCACAAGCGAATTTAAAAATGATTTATTCCAAATACTCATGTTTTCTCTAATATTCAAGTATTTGCGTCACATTTTAATGCAATGCTTTTCTAACATATTGTCACGTATTCTGCAGGTTTCATTCAACTTGTTTGAAATTTCTGAAGGATATAAGGAAAAAACATGCGAAAAATTTGGGATTTTTTAAAGAATCGTTTATATCTTCCCGAATATTCGTGCGATTTTTACGAAGATGTATGTAAATATTGCGCACATCACACAAAAGAATTGATCAAAATTGCAAACCATTGTCAGCTTTCTGTGAATTGGAGAGAGCCAAAATTCCTTTTCGGCTTCATCAATTTCAGATCGGTCCAATAAATGCCCTCTTGTCGAATCTTCAATGTAAATTGTGAGTCAAAATTTATCTTTTATATCGCCGAATTTCGAAGAGATATTCGAAAGATATTTGTAAGTTTCAAAAAGATTCCTCAATTTTCGCCAGTGCTGTATAAATTTAAATGCCATCCGCTGTGTCCAGATGGCGTTTCAGCACCCATTTTCCAATGTGATTTTGGATGCTTTTCGTGTGCATGAACTATCCTTAAAATATGGTTTATGTTTTTGTAACGAACTTATAGATTTTTTCAGTAAATAAACAAAATTCTCTTTTTGCCAGTTTTTTTCTTGTATCAAATAATACCTATTTTTGTTTTAGAAATTTTAAAGATATTTACTGCATATTGAACATTTTGGAATTTTCAATAGAAACTGTGGTAAGCTATCGGATTTTCTAATTATTCTTCACCAACGTGCTATGCTGATACTGATATGATTTTTTTTCTATACTTTAGAACAACCACCTTAAACTTACAGATATTTTATGAACAAATCAGTTTCTCTTTTAAAAACTTCTGACTGTCAATTTCAGACTCTATTGAAGAGTGATTGCTTTCATTGTTGTTATTTTGTGTTTTAAAGGTTTGATATATTTTTGCTGTTAAATGAAGTAATTTAAAAATTCATACAAGATCCTCGACGGCAAGCCTCAAGGCAAAGATAGATTCCTTTTGCCCGGAGAAATATTGAAAAAAATTACATTTCAGGTCATAACTTCCAACCAACTGTATATATCAAAAAATGTCCATATAAAATTTGTTCGTAATGATAACGTGTTGATTTGCCTAATCTGAATTTTCCTTCTGCATTCACTTGTACGGAAATTATGGGGAAATGAAAATTTCACCATAATTTTCGAAATCGGAAAAGCGAAATTTCACAATATTATTTATTAGATTAATAAACAAATTTTTCCTTCATGACTCTTTCATCGTGAAGTTATACAAAACGACTTAACATGGCGCTATCTGCCTGCAGTTACGTTACGAAAATTTTCATCAGAGGAATAAATATATTGGTTTAAGGATTTGTAAAACGATTAACTGCATTTTGAAAACTTTAGTTTTTCACACCGAAATTGTAACGAGATATTGAACATTCTCACAAAATTTTAGACTGGAACAATGCATTATTTATGGTACCGATTTAATTTTGTTTTATTTAATTTAAGGAAGACAAACTAAATATTACAGACGATTTATGAACCAATAAGTTTCCTTGCTTAACATATTTCTGGCAATTTCAGACCCCTTTGAACAGCGATTACTCTTCTTGGTATTAGTTTGTGTTTTTAACATGGATCTATTTTTGCAGTTCAATTAAGTTATTAAAAATCCATACCTTGAAATGATATGTCAAAATAGCAATTAGCATACTTGCCGGTATCTTCCGAAAGACCACATCAGGATTGAACATAATTTAAACAAAACATCTAAAAAGATTATTAAATTACTTCTCTCTTATTACTCAGCTTTGTTTGGTGTATTCCAAAATAGTAACAGTACTTGAAAACATCATTATTTCTTAATTCGGCGTGTTTAATTGTACCAATGTTCCTACATACAAATAGAGTATAAAAGTTTGAACATTTTTCGCACAATTCAGCCAATATCTATGGTCAAATTTCTTTATATAATTGCTGACTTTAAATCTAAAATTTTAATGGCGGCATAAGTATGAAAATATTGAAATAGAGTCTATAATTTCTAGCCATAAAAAAGGGAGAGAGATTTTATCCGTGCATGATAAGCAAGCGAAGCCCATTCAGCCGGAAGGTCATTGCTTACAGGCTCCTGAATATAAATCGTTATAGCAATTGAATTTCTGTTAAGGATAAGGACTTTTATCATCAAATTATTAAGTGATACGCGACATTATAAGTTACATTTGTAGCAGATGTTTTAAAATGTTTGAACTAAGCTATAAAATTAAGGAAAATTTATTAATATACGGATAATTATAATGATAAGTTCTTCTTTCAACAAATTTATAACAATCGTCTTTGTCTTGCGATTGCTGAAATATTTTAAAACTGTCATGATGTGGAAATTTTCTGCCATATCATACATTATTCCCTAGTAATTTTTAACCCTCTGAGTGTTTCACACGTATTTCTACGTTGACCTTGGACAACCCCAAAATCGTTAAACACGCATTTCAACGTGTGGTCGAAAACACCCCGAAATCGGTTTGCACTGAATTTTACGTTCATTGTGAACTGTCTCTAAAGTGTAACACACGTACTTTTCCTAATTTCTTACCCCCCTTTCTTGGTTTGACATCTTGATTGATTATCCGGGGAGAGCACAGGTCAACACAATGAAGACTGATAAGGATGTACTTACTGCAAATTGGAGATGGCACAGGATCCGAAATCCCACTCTCCCCTGTGGTGTGGGGAATTTTAATGCTATTTGCATTGAGGTTATATTTCCGGAAGAATTGCAGTGTCGGATTTTTTTTTTGTTTAATGTCAGCCTGGTTTGATGCTTTATTATGTTTCAAGTACTATTCTTTTAATACAATTTATGTGATATAAGATTTTTTTTCAATGCCTCAATGCTTTAAAGATCCATATCGAATGGTTACGTAAAATAGATATTGTGGTTTAAGTAAAATAGATTTTGTTCCAATACCGCATTCAAGCATAAAAAAATTGAAAGCCTAGGGGAAGCTAAGAAAATCTGCTATTTATATATAGTTGAACAGTGTTCTTGAATCAACACATTTCACCCCCGTTCAACTAGTTTTATGATATTAATGTAAACTTCTTTCATATTAATAATCTCCATCTACTCATTTTTCATTTATAAAAATAGAGTAAAATTAAATTTTTGTCAAAAAATAGAGCAAGTTTTAAGGTATATGAAAATGATGCATTATTTTTATTGTTTTATCTTTCAGATCAAATCGAAAATTTCAGTTTTACAATTATTTCATTATATATGTATTTGATTTTTATTAAAAAAATTAATTTTCAGGTTTAAGTGTAATTTTTTTAGACTAGAACAGATTTTAACTTCATTATTACAACATTTAGAAAAATATGTTTTAAATTCATAAAAATTACAATGAAAAAATTCATTCCGAAAGATAATTATCATTTTATTAAATAATTATTAGCCGGAAATTTATTTTTAGGTCACTCTGAACTGAAAAAATAACGTACATGGAAATAAAAATTAAAGAAAGTGGAAAAAAATTTTATTTTTTACATTGTAAAATATTTTCTTTTTGTTAAAGGCAGGGGAAAATATAGTTTAGATGAAAACGTTATCGACTAAATTTAATGTTTGGGTGTGTGATCTTATCAGACTTTTAATAATCTTATTATGAGACTGATAATATCTGCAGCTTAACTCTCTTACGTTTATTTGAATAATCAATGAAGATGTTTATTTCTTGCTTAAAATAAAAGAAGACAAAAATATTTCTCAGAAAATATTATACGAATACTGTATTTGCGCATTAGTTCCTTGAAGCACAATTTTTTTCCTGATGTGTTATTAAGCATTCTTCTATAAATGATTAAAACTATATAGCTAAATTGAATTGCTTTCGGTAAATGCATGCCAACTGCAAGTTAAATTTTCATTCATGCTCTGAGAAAAGAAATCCACTAATATATGTTAGAAACCATTGATACATCCAGATCCACTAATAACAACTTTGAAGACTGATCTTTCACTAATAATAGCAGTCTCTGGCTTTGGATTATTTCAAAATATTACCGTCACCTGCCAGATCATGTGTTTTATTACATTATCTTATGCGTGCATGCTGTAATTTGTAAGGTGTAATTTTTTTTATAAAATTATGATTTATCTGCTCCATTTTCTTCATTCTGAACTTTAACAAATAATATTTCAACTGTAAATAAAATATTTATTTTCTATATGTTTTGACATTTTTTATTTTATTTAACTTATTTGAAGAGTAAAGGGTCAGTTTTAAGCTTGTTAAATTTGCTTTATATTTTCGAAAAGAACGGTACGATACGAAACGGCCCCCCAACTTTTTTGTATTCCTCACCGAGAACGGCCAAAACATCTATGAAGTGTCACTATTTTGTCGTCAATTAACAATTTTTACCAATGATACCATTTTAATAACTTTTACTGATCTTAAAGAGCACGGGAATTTTGTCAGAAGTATTTCTTCAGTGAATCAATCATGCTATACCCACTGGCGGATTTTGTCAGTATGGGGACACAGGCGCAAAATTGCTGTGAGGCCCCTCCCCCTACCCAATGTCGAAAATTCATCTTCGGCTTAGTATTACGATATAGATCGAATAGGTTTTGAGGCCCCCTAGATGCACGAGGCGATCGCCTCTAACACCTGTGCGAAAAATCGCCACTGTATATACCAGTCCTCTGCTACGACCTTTCTCAAACTGATTCTCTATCTGTTTATGTCACATGTTTTTCACGTACAGATAGACATAACCATCTGTTAAAAGCGCTGTATCGGGGAACATCGTTGTATACTGCTGATACTAATCCTATTGAGAGTCTGATATTATCTGCAGCTCAACTGTGTAGAGATTATTTCAATTATCATTGAAAATTTGTATTTCTTCCTAGAACCCAAAACTATTTCTAAGAAAATATTATTTCTTACTTCAGAGACTGCATTTATGCATTGGTTCCTTGAACCATTACAGTTTTGCTGATTTGCTATTAAGCATTATTCAATATGTGATCAAATCTAAATGCTTAAATTCCAGTGCTTTTGGTAAATCTTATACCAATTCTGAGGTGAATTTTAATAAATGCTATGAGACAAGAATCCACTATTATGTGTTACAAACCTTTGATATATCCGATATTAACAAGCTTAAGGACAGTTCTTCCAAAAATAATAGCAGTCTCAGGCATTGAATTATTTCCAAATTCCACCATCACATACTATATAATGTGTTTTATAGCAATATCTTGGATGTGTGTGCGTGTGCTGTAATTTGTAAAGTATAATTTTTTTATATAATTCAGATTTATCTACACGTTTTTATTTTCATTCTGAACTTGAATGGATAATTATAAAACTGCAAACAAGATATTTATTTTCCAAGTAGTATGGTATACATGAATGAGATATATAATTTAATTTTTAAAATTTTGTATAAAGAATAAAGTTTCATTTTTATGCTTATAAAATTCCCTTTATATTTAGTACGAAAAGACCCAAAACTGTTTTTGAATAGCACAAAAGGGAACCTGACTAATTTCGAATATGTGGTAGATTTTCCTCCCTATTCTTTCGATTTTACCAAGTTTGTAAAAAACTATCTGTAGAAAATAATTCAACAATTTTGTACTTCGTACCAAGGCCCATTTTCGTAAAATTGGTTGAAAAAATGTTGATTGCTTTTACCTTCTCGTATACGTAGTATACAAAGAGAAAGTATTGTAATCATTGATTGTAAATTCGAATTTTGATATATCTCCTCGTTTTACACTTCGTGTTTCTGAATACGGTAACTCCTAAACGCAACCCTAATTGTAGATAAGGGTCCAATTTTCGTTTAAATAGGCTCAAAAAACTCTAATGCCCTGTCTAAACTCTAATATACCTTTCTTTTCGATAAAAAAGTTATAAATAAAGAATTAAATTTAATTTTGAAAATTTGGCCACGGGATGCTCTATGACCGGTACTATAGTATAAAAGTTTCAAATTTTGTTAATCTAGGTGAATTAATTTTCTGTTTATTATAATAAAAGATAATATCTTGCGTGCTAAATAACGGTATATGTATACGTTATTTCTTCTAACATTTAGTCTAAACGTAAACTTTATTTTGAGAATTATTAACTCGTGCTCTTAACAAGCATATAGTACAAGTTTCAGTAAAAAAGGTTTGTAGTATTAGTTAATTTAAAACATTATTCAGGGGATAAGAAGGTTATTTCTAATCCTTCATATGTATTAATTATTACAGGCGGTTTTATAGAATACAGATTATTATGCGACTATCCATATAATAAGTATTTATGTGCATACAAAACGGATTAATCCAGTTAAACACTGTTTATATTTGTGATCGTTTCTCAATTTTCTACCTTTTACGGAGTACTAAATCAAGAAGCAATATGAAAACTTTTATTGCGACATCAAAAATTAGTAAAAAAGAATAATTATATATATATAATTATTTTTTACTAATTACCCTGATATAAATAACTAATTATATTTAATTATTTTTAATATATAATATTAAAATTTGAATATATGAATATTTGATTAATATTTGAATATATATATATATATATATATATATATATATATATATATATATATATATATATATATATATATATATATATAATGGCATTGTTTTAATCCTTAAAAATTTAGTAAATTAATTTTAAGACTACTTAGAATAATATGCAGCGAGTAAAATAAAGTGAAAGTCACGGATATAAAAACTACTAATATAATACAATAGCTAAAATACAAATGTTAATAAAACGGCAAAAAATTTAAATCACAAAGATCTTAAAAATCATCAACTTTTATGCAGCTTCAATAATGTTCACTTTATTAGATATTCAAAACATGAAAAATAGGTATACGCGCCTAACCGGTGTGTATTTTTGTCATTTGGTGTTGTTGACACGAGCAATGTGCAGAAAATAGATCCCAACTGCCCATCTTGAAGACCTGAAGTGTTAATTTATCACACAACAGGTGGGCTCTCCGAAGGCAGTAAGGGCTAGTTTGAATAGGATCCTAGCTGAATAGAACGGATTCTTGTGGTTAGTCCCTTCGAGGGGTTGCTGATTACCCATGGATCAGAGGGGGGAAGAGACTGAATCCGCTGCGCTTTTGGAACATGTTCTGTTCGGAGGAGGGCGCACTTTTAAAACAGATAAGGGGTCTTCGAACAATCGCTTTTCGAGTCGCTTTACAAGGGAGACCGAACCACTCAGAGGGTTAAAGCCATCGTTTTCCGATGTATTCTTTTGCACAAAAGATTCGACACCGATGTAATAACATTCAAAAAATAAACGCTTATCCTTTTGGATGTTATTTTTGCTTCATCCTGTGTGACCCCTTTTCATATATGTTATCTTTAGTTAAATGTTATATAAAATCAGCTTATTAAATAATCAATATAGTTATAAAAATTATATTTAGAAGAGCTTATTATATGTTTACTAAGTATTTAAACCCTAACAATCAATAAAGATTTAAAACCATATTTGAGCAGTTCTTTTTCGTTCCTTATAACCTCTGTACTCTGTGTAAAACCAGGTTCTTTTATTGGCGTAAGACAGGGACAGTTAATAATGATGATCCCTCCGATAAAGACGATAAATCACATCAGACGTTGATTGTTTATAATTTGGTGATGTATTTTAATGATCTATTTTTTATAAAAATATCATTAGTAAAATAAGTAACATAACTATGGCTTTTCTTGGAAGATATATTGTACTCCTATAAAAAATGAACATTTTAATAAAAATTGAGAAACTCTATGGCGAATAGTTTAGCTCTAACGGGCCTTCGAGTCTTAGAAACCCGGTTTTACCACACTTTCCCCATATATTACCACAAAATAATACATGTAACTGCAGACACTCCCAGTGTGAATCTACCTGCGTTTTGCAGCAAATTTTTCAACTTCAGTTTTGACAGTTATGTTCCATTAGTTATACTTAAGAAAAATATTCTAATATATGAACACCTATCCACCATTGTCGTCCAGTTTCTTCGGGTACCGAACCTTGACTCTCCTATTTATTATACAATTAATTAGGAAAGCATATATATCGAAAGTTTCGCTTCTTCTTTCCTTTGGAAACAATAAAAAATATCAATTTGATGCGAATTGAAATTTAAGCGAAAATGAATTATGTTTTTCTAAGCATGTTTTCAAAATAAATCCATTTTAAAATGAACAGTTTAGAGTTAAACATCCATTGTAAAATCAGACAAAAAGAATAGTCGTTGAAATTCCAAAAATAATTTATTTAACTGTTTACAAAAAAGAAGTCGCTTAGTCGTACATGAAAATTTGAAGAGCTGTTTTTTCAAGTTTGAAATATTGAATCAATTACAATCATTCACATGAAGTGTTCAATATGCATCTCGAGGAACGAAATAAATAATAAAATAATAATAAATCCGTAATCAGCTCAGTATTTAAAATATAAGACTGAAAACGATTTTGCTACAGGTTTAATACCTAACTGCCGGGAAAACTTTTCGGAGGTTTTAACGAAGAAACGTTCTTGGAATCATTTGAATAAGTATGATGGAATCTTATCATCATGGGTCAGTGCACTCCCCAAAAGTATATTTAATATGTATTTAAACAACACACACACATTTAACATTACAATTTCAAAAGAAAGACCTAATATTTAACTTATAAAGAATGTTATAAAACATAGAGCATAATAATTTTTTTATACAGACGAAAAAATGATGACCGGACCATCTTACTCATAAAACTCACATGTTTATTTGTAAACCAAACATCAAACTACTAAAAATATTACTTGTTTCTCTACAGCTCAAATAAATGCACGAGTGCAAAATTAATAATTTCAAAAGTATAAGAAAAGACAGCAAAAAATCTGGGATTTCTACTAGGCACAGAGTTAATGCAGACTATTTGACTGAGATCAGTCAATAAAGTAAATATTTGCCCATCTCGAGATAATGTCTTAAATTCTGAATAAAATGAAAAAATTTCGAACTTTTAATCTGACTGCGAGTTTCTTTTTCTTTCTGCGTTATGATATTTCTGTTTGTGTTTTACTTTACGCTTAAACGTTTTCAATGATTCACATCTTGGTGAATCCATGATTCGAGTTGAATTTGATGATTCATTGCAATTAGAGAGTGATTCAGGTCGATGCGTTCCAGGTTCGAAACCGGATACCATTGAAGACCCATTGCGTATGGGACCTGCTGCAAGCTAAATTATACTTATGGGTCTAACGTCCTCCCACTGGTGTGGTACTGAAGTCTGGAGAGAGAGAGAGAGTGCCATCTCAGATGTCATCCTCGTCATCCGACCGCGGTTCAAAATTACGATGACTCTCTCAAAATATCACTCGTGTTTCTTCAAAACGGCACGTTAGTATAACTAAACTAAACCAAACAAAACTAGCCATATTATTTTTGAGTACCCTCATTCGCCATGTCAACTCAACTATTCCTCTTCGGAGGAATATTTTTATTCGTAAAGTTAATGGCTTAGTTAAGCTTAAGAGTCTGAGTTTTCATTTTTTCTCCATTTTTATGATAGTGTAAGTTCAACGCCAAATCAAATTTAAGAAACATTGAAATAATTGAATGAAAGCCAACTTAATGAAAGTAAAGAATAACTCATCCTGATATTCAATTATTCCACACAGCTTTTGATCATGTTTTAAATAAAATCTTCGAAACTAGAGGCTTTGAGAAGGTTTCTGATTTTTCTAGAAAACTCTGCACGAAAATGGAAAGAAAAGAAATTGGACAGAAAGAATATTTGCGCCTAGTTCGAGTGTAGCATTTAGGGACATGGGTGACAAATGCATGATCGTACAATATGATTGATGGTAGGCGGCGCTGACGACAACCAACTATCAATCAATTAATGTCTTAATTTACTTCTGCTTTTTTCTTATTTCGTGAACAGGCTTTCCTCCAATTTTACTAGCACAAATTTTGTTTCGCAAGAACTTGTGGAAACAGGACGTTTGTAAAATCTATTTTAATCCCGTCAGTTTTTTTGTTATCTGCAATTATGTTGGTCGTTCTCGCGTACTCCTGTCTTGTCTGCCGGTTTCTCCCATGTGAACCCGTACCACAATTTAGGAACCACTGAACTTTGTAACGGTATACTAGCATATAACGGATCAGCGTAATAGACGAGCCATCAATCGCCTGCACAGAGAACGGCGAACGATGAGGCGGATTCTGAATCACCATATTTTGCACTGCTCCATAAAATAACATGCGTTTGGGGTACTTTCGAGTGATGTAACAGGAATCGGAATCGTGCAATTTTTGTATCAGATTTAATTCTCTGAGGATGAGTAATTAATTTGTAATGGTTTCTTTTCTTTTAAACTTAATTTACAATAATAAGAAGGAGGAAAGTAGAGAGAGAAGCTGAGGAGGGAAGAAACTGGGAGGGAAATGGTTAATGTAAATATCATATCACTATAATTGTATACATGTTTGGTGTTTTCTCGTCGCATACAAGGAAATCTATTATCCTTCGGCTACTTTGGGTCAGTTGGCCCGTTCTCTCACTGTGTCTTTCTAAAAGTGTCTAGTGTTCGCCACCGGTCT
Source organism: Araneus ventricosus (assembly GCA_013235015.1). Classification (NCBI taxonomy): domain Eukaryota; kingdom Metazoa; phylum Arthropoda; class Arachnida; order Araneae; family Araneidae; genus Araneus; species Araneus ventricosus. Next base: position 49,463 of record BGPR01007005.1, on the reverse strand, counting down.
GCCATCTGACTTTTTTTACATATCAGGTTGAAATAAAAATGATGGTCGTCATGGAGAAGAGAAACCAC
>BGPR01007005.1:35495-49385 GCA_013235015.1 Araneus ventricosus | reverse complement strand
TTTTAAGCATATTCTAAATACTGAAATACGAAGTTGAGAAGGCTATTACTCGTGATTCAGGCAGCAAAATACAAAACATATAAATGAAAATTGTTAATATTCATCTGATTGCGAATTTAAAAACATGGGAAAAGCAACAACAAGAATAATGTGCTTGATTTTAAGTTGAATGCGTTTCAGTACATGTCTTCTAAATCAACTGAAAACATTAAATTAGACTACCCTGAAAATACCGCAAAAAATCTCGATATCCTCCAAAGATATGGCTCCCCTAGACAGTTGGCGATATTGGCTGTGTCGTAATCCGACCGTGCTTCTCTCCATGTATCGGAGTTCGCGGCCGTGACTTCCAACAATTCAATTGGCATCACAAGGCTAACTCCGCGTGAGCCTACTCATTATCCACTTACAGGCATTTGCCGACGATTTTGCTTTTGTCATCATTTGGAGAACTGGCCGGAAACTGGAACAGTATATTAATTTAGCACTCAGATCTTTTAGGATTTTGACTGACAAAAATCAGTTCGATATCCAAAAAGAAAAATCACAATATTTGTTAACAATCCAGAGGTCCAATTGTAAGATGGACCACCCAACCAATAAAAAGAACAAAATCTCTAAAGTACCTGGGAGTTACAATAGATTAAAAAATTAAATTGGATGACACACATTCAGGAACAAGGAGCTAAATCTGTCAACCAACATCAACAATTATGCAATTACGCTGGGCCTGGTTGGAGGAATATTAGGTTAATTTTTCAAAGGTCTACTCTACAGAAGTGTTGAAGGCTGCGACCTTGTAACAACTGGCGCATGCATGGGAGGGTACAAGGTTAATATTTAGCAAGCATTTTCACTCCGAGTGTTTCAGGGTAGGGCATCAATTACGATACCTTTATCAAACTTCGTAAGGATTTAATCCAGGTTATTATGGATAATCAGTGAGAAATTTATTGGGGAAAATATGTTTCACTCAACATTGTCAATAAAGCCTCAATCAAAAGAATGAATTCATAACTGGACTAGGAAATCTTTTAAAATTAATACCAAATTAAATTAATTTATAATAATTGAAATAACAATCATGTTTTCAAATAATCATTCATCTACTTTAAGATTAGATTTTTTAACATGTGGTTAACATTTTTCTGCAGATTCTGATGTAATCTTTGATTGACTACGCACTGTTAAACATACACGTCCGTATGTTAAGTAAATTTTTGGCGGAAATGGGTCTCGGCTTCGAGATACTGAGACTCCCAAACCCAAAACTGTCATCGTCCAACAAGAATAATGCTTTGCTTAAAATTCGGTTTTCTTTAGTTTCGAATCTTTTCGAAACTCTTAAGCATAAAAGAAAGAATTTAATTCAAATTACAAATATAACTATATTATTTAAATAATAACTTAACCGTTATTATTTTAGTAACATAAAACGTCGTTGCTTCATAGAAGGGCCGTTAGTACTAGCGTTTAATAATGAATATTAGTCCTGAAAGAAACTAATGGTTTAACTATACTATTTATAACTGAATGTAATGTTTCTCGTGTGGAGGAGATTTTGAATAGTGGAGTGATGGTTCGTATTTCGCCCTATTCATCATGTTGCTGTTTCAACATCCTGCTCTGGCTACAAAAATAGGCATTTATAGAACATAAAAAAACCGTATATTTTGAGTCATAAAGGTTGTACCAGAATTATTAAATCAAAAGGGAAAAAAACTTATATAAAATCATTAGCACTTCTACTAGTATTAAGATAAAGACAGGCAAACTATAAGCAATTCTTAATGTGTATCTTAATTTATTCATCAAATATAAGCAAGAGGAATCTTCGGAAAACGACAATCATCTAACAAACGTCATTGCATAAAGTACTTCTCTTCTCAACATCTTACTTTTAAAATTGAACTTACCATGGAAGATTGGCCTGTGTGGAAAAAGCAAAATTACTGTGGAAAATAAATAGGAAAGTGAAGACAATTTTCTACTTTATATAATTTATTTTAAATATTTTCTGGTAAAATGATTAAATTAATGTTCAAATTATTATTACGTCACTAGCCAGTCAATTCCATAAAGAAGCGGGAGAAAATGGATCTCGAGTTCAAGTGCCTCTAGAAGAAACCCGTTATCTTAATAATGCAACATTATAACATAAGATAGTTAAATAAACTAATCGCAATGGTGCTCGTAACAGAAACAAAATCCAATGAATTGGGTGATTCTCAAAATAGATAAATGACAAGTATATTAAATCTCTCTGCATGCTATTAAATACATAATTTCATGCCCTCACATTCGCACGAATTAGAACTCTGGAGAACGAGTTCACAATTCAGGTGTCGTCAGCGTCATCTGAGTGAATATGAAATTCCCGAGGACCGTTCTGATATAGCCCTCGTGTAGCTGAAAAAAGTTTATTAAGCTAATACTGTAAAAGAAAATATAGAAACATACTTAATTTTAAATTCCAGAACTATTACACTGATATGTCCTTATCGTGTATTTTAGATTATTTCTGCTAATAACTTCCGAAAATATTATAAAAAGGATTTTTCAGTCATTTTAAAATTCAAACTATTATTGATTCAATAATTCTGCTTTACTCTGCAGTATCTAAAAATCTATATAATCTCCTGTTATTTTCATTTCATACATATAAAAGTAATAAAAATTTTCAAATATCAAAAGTATCGCACTAAAGTTGAATAAATTCTGAAAAGAAGGGTACCAACACATTAAAGTATATCTAAAATCCGCATGTTATGAAGCATTTCATTAAAATGTTATTGATTTTCTCTTTTCTTTATATGTACACGACGATTCAAAATACGTTTCCAAACTTTGAGTGCAGGTCAAGCATACGATAAGCATCCAAAAATACATAGGAATATGAGAATTAAAACGTCATCTGAAGGCAGCAGATGGCGTTTAAAGCTTGGACTTCTGTTCCTGGGCTGGTAAATGAAAATTAGAGTTGAAGCACTTAACATTTGAAAGGACCAGTGCAAAGCAATAAGATATAATTTTTTTCAATTTTAGGATGCATCGCTATTTGTTATGCAGCTTTAAGATCATGAACAAGAACTGCATTGAATTTGAGAGTCTTAAAGTTAATATTTCAAAATGTATCACTTCTTTGATAGCGAGTGATGTTGCGCTTTCCATATTGGAAAATTTTTCCTTTGTCTTGCCTCTTCGGCATTTACAACTTTTGGACCGTTTTAAAATTGAAAAGTTCTTTTATCTAAGGAAATAATTTCTAAATTTTATTAGTATAGGCTTTGTCCTCAAACGACTTTTTATATGAAACGTGGAGAGATAAATACTATCATAGTTTATAGTTGATCACAATTAGTGTGTATGACGAAAATGAAGAGACCTGGTTAGAAAATGGCGAGGTTGTTACATGCTCGTTTCAAACTGTATGAATGAAACGCTATTTTGCTATGAACCGAGCTCCTATGTGCATAAAATGTATACGATTTGTTTCCGTTGTGAAATTACTGTGACATTTTAAAATGTCCATCATATGGAAGTTTATATTTTAATCGTGTAGAGTCTTACTATTTCTGCATTTTCCAGATTTACTAATTATATTAGATTGTATTAGAAGGTGATTTGTTTCAAGAGTAACAGTTTTCTATACCTCTTTGTCTGTTACTAAGCTGTAGGGAACGTTACAGACTGCAAATATGTTTTATTGATATTTTATGTTGCAATAATTCTCTTATTACAGGGCTTGTATTAAAGTAAGCAGATAAATGCAAATAAAAAATCATTAACTGTTTTAACTAAATATTAACATTCGTGTTAAGATTAATTGCTTGCTGAGACAAATAAAATTACAATGATTTCTCTCATATTTTTCTTTCTTGCTCTTTATTTCTCAATTTCTTTATCAATGTATAACATTTCTACTATCACTGCGTCATAATCATTTATCAATGATCATAATGAATCGATACACATTTTATTTTGTAAGACACCGGTAATTGTAATTAAGCGTTTCCATCCTGTATTTCATGACAACATTGTTTTCAATACAAATCCTTTCTAAATGCCACGAATTTCATACAATGAATACAAAAATTCAGGATTTCTTCTTACAACAATGAAAATAGTTGGCCTTTCTTTCGAAAGTTAGATTTTTCAACTTGCCATTTCAAAATAGCGAAACATCTTTCTGAAGACCTGATTCTTCAAAACTCTCACCGGATTAATTATTGTTCATTTTACTTATTAAAGTTATTGCTATAACATATCATCATATGTTTTACTACTTCAAAAATGAGTGAAAATTTCATGTCTTGCGGAATTATATCATAAGATGTCTTTAACCCTCTAACGGCTGTAACGTCCAAGACGGCCCGTCATGCAAATTGTCTGACAAAGGCCAAACTCCCTTATCTTTTTAACAATGGTTGGTTCACCTTCCACCGCCACTTTTGATTGATGTCTCCAGTAAGTGTTCGAGATTTCATCTCCCACTATGTCCAATATAGTTTTAAAATAAATATCACCTGTATTAAAAAACAGATATTTATTTTTACAGAATTTTTGTATATCGTTTAAGCTAAGAAGTCTAATTCCTTTCTCTAGGAAACAACAGTGCACTTCTTTCCTTCTTTGTACTGACCTTCTTCACAAGTATCTCCTTTTGAGATCCTCTCTTTACCAGATTTATGGAGTTATCAGTTTCTAATTCAAAATCATCTAAATTAAAGCCAGTTTCATATTGAACTTGAGGCTATCTCTCTGAGTTTTCAACATACATCTTCAGATTTAGATGCTACATCTATAACTACTAATTTTTTTTTCTATGATAAGAAAAAAACCCCCAAGAATGTGCATGAAGTGCCCCACTTTAAAATCGGCTTATGTTTTATGGTTCCTTGAAATCTCTACGGATCGTTTGTACGTTCTGTAATTATATTTGGAAAAAATTAAGAATTCAGATAGCTATACAAACGGGAACTAATAAGGTTCATGTCAAAATGAGGAATCATCTTTTGCTTAGATCGGAATTAAGATTTGAAAATTTGTCAAATAAAGATTACCACTTTTAATGTAGAAAAAATTTGTATATAAAATTTTAAAATTTTATTCGTACAAACGAAATTTATTATTCAAATAAGTTTCTTTATTATAAGGCCTGGGGTTTTATTTCTGGGCTGGAAATTAAAAATTAGTGTTATTACCATATGTTTTGGATGTGATATGAAAACGTCATTTGTTACAATGATTTTTGCGATATCCTTATTTATTTGCCAAAACAGACGACTCAAGCTGCATAATATTCTTGACTTGTTGATGAAACTAAGGGAGACAAAGAGGATTTACGCACGCGTGTGATGAACGATAGCAGCGCCCTGATTTGGGGAAATCGGAATTATCTGCTTTGAATCCTCTGATTTCCAACAAAACCCAACCTAAATGCCGCAATTTAGGTGTTGGATCTATGGAATGGATAAATGGAATTTTTTTGCACAGTATACATTCTGGATACCTTTATTTTTTATTTGTTAAATTGTGGAATTTTGACAAGTACGTCAGGAAAAAAAATCGACGATCTCTTCAAAATACCTATTATTCAAGATCCTCGATATAAGAACAGTAAGTTTAAAATGTTTTTCAAAACATTCATCAAATCTGACTTAAATGATTTATCAAATTGTAAAATTATAAAATATTATATTTGCTTTCGTATATGATATAATAAAATTTTATTTTGTGTTTGGACTATTGCTGTAGCATTTCAAAATGCTTATCATGTGGTATAATTTGACAAAATACGCTTAAAATTTTGTTTCCCTTAACCTTGATAGATTAATTCCTGAATAATATGATTAGATAATAATTTTTTTAAGAAGTTCAATAATCTTTCGTTATTACTTGGTAATACATTGCACTGTTCTGCATGCAAATCGGCCCCGATACCATTCCTGAAAATTCTTATGTAAAATGACCACCTGAATCCGAATATAACCCCATTTTCCCCATCATCATAATATGACTTGATAATAAAAATTATTTTTAAAGAAATTGATTAATCTTTCGTTTTTACTGTCGAAATACATTATTTGTTGTTATTATCGTTAATTATCGATATATTTAAGAAAATGAGCTGAGAATACAGAGAATAATCATCAAAGATTATAATCAATTATTTGGATTCGTCAGAAGACTGTACTGATACTGGACACCATATAACTAAGCAGTTCCTTTCCATAGCACAATTGGTGGAAATTTCATTGGTTCTTTAAGCGATTGCTGTAGTAGCTTTCGCAATGGTTACACTATTTCACATTAAAACTTTTCCCGATACAAAATATCAAACCGAAAAATCTTTTCGAACTTTAATAATGCCTGAGAATAGTAATGTCTATTACTAAAGTGTCAAAACATTATATGACATTTTGCTCCTTTCAACACGGGAGGACGCGCAACTGACCTACAAGGCCCGGAGGCAGTAATAATTTATTACAGAAAATTAGCCCCTCAACGAAAAACTTCCAGATTCACAGCAGCTGCATTAAATGTCATATACTTGCTGACAATAGGTTTTTCGAGAATTTCTTCTCATTTGTTATCTCAGAAAACAGAAGGTCATGCCTCTCAAGCCTATACGTGTGCTCGCGTATCTGTGTTGGATTGCTAAATAGAACAGATAGATCGAGACAATTTATCGCTATTCGAAATTCGCATATGAAATGGAAACACTAGCAACGCTTTTAGCTGAAATATCAACTAATTAAGAATCCATTACTGAAGAAATTAAAGAAATTGTTTATTTTGAAATAGTATAGATCATAAGTCGAATTCTGATAGGAATTAGACAAATGTTCCTATATTTTTGAATTTAAAAGTCTGGAGTTAAAATGGTGCAGTAAACGCTAAGATTGCTTCAATTAAAAATGGTGTAAAAAGAACTCGTGAAAATATGAAAACTTTGATGCAACATCGCGATACGACTAATCGAGTATTTTGATGAAACAAAAATTGTATAATGGTTAAAAATTCTTGAAAATGTTTATCGATGAAACAGAAATGTATTAATACCTATATCCCTTTAAAGCCGAACCCGCACGATTGTGCGGGTTAGACTTTAGCTAGCATTTCTGCTTCCTGGAGAGTTGTGTTTAATAAATGCCAAAAAGTAATGACTGTTCTAGTTTCCAGAATATCAATAGTATCTAGTTTTCTCATAAAATGCCAGAGACAGTCAGTATTTCAATTATAATCGCGTTAAATCTATTTGCAAAAAATTCAAGTTAAACATTAGAATTATTTATCTGTCGCAATTAGCTAATTATTAATACATATTTAATTGTTTAGATAACAATTTCTAATTTAATGTTGAAATAAATGAAATATAGGAAAATATATTAGTTAAGAGTTAATATAAATACTATTTAGGCGTAATATTTGTTTAACCGCACGATTGTGCGGGTTCGGCTTTATTTGGGCTCACTGTCCGAAAATCGACTTAATTTCTGTAGTGTCTTCTCGCGTGATCCTATACACACCTCGGTGTTTTCTTTCGACTGTATCACTAAGAAATGGCCTTAAGACTTGAAATGGGTGCTATATTAAGAAAAAAATATAACTTAAAAATACATGGTTCATTTCCTATCACCTAAAAATGAAATAATTTGCATATAAACATTTTTCCTTTTAGCTTCTTTTCAAGAGAGTTTCACGAAATATGCCCCATCTCCTCCAAAGGTCTTCAGTATTCCTCGAGAAACTTCCGCAAATCGCATTGTCTTTATTACCGTATCAGCACTCAAATGTAACAAGCTCTTTCAAAGTATTTTGAAGAATCGCTTCGAAAGCTTCGGAACAAAGCAAACTACTCACAGAAAGTTCCACTCTATCATTGAAATACTAACATCCTCCTTAGTTTACTATTGGGAAGAAGAAGAATTTGGTGTCAGTACATGTGTTTATAATTATTCAATTCGGACAAAGAAACTAGGTACAAAAGGCGTCAAAACTGACGCTAGGATCAGCGATAACGTATGTACATCTGAAAATCCCGCCAGTCCTAATGATCGTGGGAAACGAAGGGTGGTAATTCCATGAATTAATAAGTACAGGAAAGAAATTCGCACACAATAGACATTGTCGGAGGAAATACAGGGAGTTTTTCTTAAGAAACAAGGGATTGAAGGGGGCCATCCGACATCTCGTGAAGACGCTGCAATTTCTGTTGTGCAAGAAAGAACGGAAAGCGAACAACCAGATATTACATGATCCATGAAGTTTCATTTGCCTTCTAAAAATACAGGAGTATCCCTTATTTCAGAAGAAAGCACTTCTAAAACTATGTGTGAGAAATGTGAGGTATATTTACGTTTATTAAAAACTAATATTTGTTTCAAAGATTTTCATTTAAAAAAATTTAATCATTAAAATTATAATTTCCTTATTTACAAATATCTTTTTCTTTTAAATTATAAATTGTTTATTACGACGCTTAAATATTTGTTCCTTTGAGTAATTAATATTGAATGAAAACCAAACCATGAAAGAATTAATTAGGTGAAGCTTACATAGATAATGACAAGCTCTCATGATCGTACGGGTTCACATTGACAAAGAAAAAGCCTTACTCGCACGATTGTACGGGTGCGCTCCTGAGTTTGAGGGACTTGCTACATTTTTAAAATTATTATTTACAGAACCAGTAGGATCCAAGGATAACTATAAACAAAAAAAATAAATTTAAGAACGTTCTTCTGTTAAGTATAATATCCAAATATATCTACTTTCTTTCATCTCTTCTTTTATTTTTTTATTCATTAATGACCTTACTTGTGTTTTTAAGTACTCTGAGTGTCTTATTTGATAACGAATTGAAATTTTTTAGTTTAATACGTTCCAATTTAGATGCTGTTCCTTCACAGAGAGATCTTGATTGTCTTTTGAAGTGATGCACAGACAACAAGTTATACCTCAACATTGAAATATGTAGTATTCTCAGTTATTGGGAAAAGTCAGGTAAGACTACGAAGAATAAAAGATGACGAATTGTATTTTTCACGAAAATTACCATTGATAAATGCCCCGATTCTGCATCATCAGATACCTATAGCGACCACTCCCAGTTTTACACCAGAAGATTCAACTCCGTTATTAGTAGGATACACAGCAAGCAGGTATTGTGTTTTTGAGTCGATCTTACTTAACTTTTGGTTGCTGAATGGAAAGGGATAGCTTTCCGGGAGTAATTTTTTTATTTATATGTGTGATATTCGTAAATAGCTGATCTTAACATGTTCAAATATTTTAATATTTCTGATGAGCTGATGTCTTTCAATGTTTTTAAAATAGAAAGGTGAATTTTGGTCAGTTGTAGAGTTGTCTGGAGATAAGATGACGAACCCCTCCACGCTAATTTATGAGCTCGTCCTGCTACCTGACTGCCACTTGCCCTTCATGCACCTCACTGGTACTACATTGAAAAATGAGCATCTCAGTAAAAAAGGAGAAAGGAAAAAAAGATAAACGAAAACTGTGACAGTTGACGGTGGCTGAAGCTAATAAAACTAAACGCAACAGACTTGCTAAAAATTTAATTAAAAACAGAAGAAAGTAGCTAAGCGACACCTGGACTTCTAATTATCTGAATCTGAAGACTTATCTCATTCAGTTGAATTTCCTTTCCTTGACGCTGATGACAATTTGAACACATAGGACCTCGATAATGAAGAATGCGTCATTAGCTGTGAGCAAAGGAGAACGGAATTGGGATTCCAATGTTTTATGTGCAAGTTCTGGCCCCATTCCACCTGTCTGGGCAAACCCCAAGCCCATGGCGATACGATTTTTGTTATTCATTTCATTACTTAAAATTTGAATCTAGAATTTCTTTTGATAATAAGTTCATTCGTGTTATGCAGTAACTTTATCCGATTATGTTTGTTTTCTGTTATGTGAAATTTGTTGCGATCAAGAAGTGATCTCAACAATTTTAAATATTTTTTGATAGCATATGATGTTGAATTAAATTGTTATCTCAGTTCGTCATCTTACCCGATTGGCGAGTAAGATGACGAAAATGACTTTTTTTTCTAAAATGAAATTTTGTGGTCTCAAATCTGAAAATAAAATTTTAAAAAAATGTCATTCGCAAGTAAACAGTTGCAAGAAGATTTTGCCGAAACAATAATCCTCCTGCAACGAATATTGAGGTCAGGAAAAATCCCCGAAGTTTAAGGTCGCCATTTTACCCAACTTTCCCATACTCGAAAAACTCAGTCTTAGAATAGTCATGTTTATAAAATTAACAATCTTGTCTGATTACGCTGAAATTCAGCCACGGATTTTGGTATCATCTTTGACACTAAACTTGATTTTTTCCTACACATTGATTCCATGGTCTCTAAGGCATATCGTAGGCTTGGAATTCTTAAGCTCAAAACTAGGGAATTTTCCATTGAACTTGCTTTGAGGGTATTGTACTTGCTTTGAGGGTATTGTACTTGCTTTGAGGGTATTGTACTTGCTTTGAGGGTATTGTACTGTACTCATGTTTGATCTAGTCTGGAATATTGTAATATTATCTGGGATCCCAATTACCGAAATAAAATTGAATTTATTGAATGAATTCAAACTAACATCTTACGATATTTACTTGACTAGAAAAATGGATTTTTTTTGCAGGCTGTATCTTTTTTACGTCTACTTCATATCATTAATATAACTAGTTTCCTTTCTAGACTTATTGTTTTTGCGTTCTCTTCTTTTACAAAGTCATTAATGGTTCTATCGATTGTAATGATATACTCAGCTAATCGATTCTATCGATTGTAATGATATACTCAGCTAATCGATTCTATCGATTGTAATGATATAATGATAAATTTCGCAGTGACTGCTGGATCTTTAAGGAACCAAAATTCTTTTCCAAATGCATATTCGAGATTTAATTATGTTAACAGGTTCTCTTTGTAGAAATTTTATAGAACTTTTAACAGGTTCTCTGATGAACTTTACATTTATAGTATGTCTAATGGTGTTTTAAATTTGAATTCTTGACAACTTTTAAATACATGATCTGATTTTTTTGCTTTTTTACGCTTGACTATAAATAATGTTTAAGATTTTTATGCGTTCCACATTTCTGTGTTCTCATGTATTCATCAGTTATTTGGTGTTGTAGCTTGGGTCTCTGTTCAATTTTTGTACTTTGCGATTCATTTTTATCTTCGTGTGCATTTTCTTCTTCAAACCCTATTACGTGTTTTAGTATCTTGTGCTTGTATATATATTTAACTTTTAATTCTTGCTTTTTTAAATGGTTTTATTTAATGTTCTTTAAAAAAATTGTGTGTGCTTTTTTGATACTAATGTGACGGTATGCAACATAGACTCTTGGAATCTTCGTGTGTCTTTTAATGCTTTTGTGATTGCCTCTTTTTTGTTTTAAATCATTTATGCGTTTACATTTTTATAATTATTATGATTTTGTGATTTGAACCTTTGCATTTTCTGCATTTATCTGTTTTTTGTAATGCGTTTTAAGTACCTTTATGATCCACTCTTTGTGGCTTGTGTTCTTTGTATGTTTATTGTTCATTGCACTCTGTAAATCGAGTTATCTCTGTAGTGTGTTTACCTTTAAAATAATTCATCGCTAACCAAAATGGCGATATCTTTCTGAATATTGACGGTATTCAGCTCGAGCTTTATATAAATTTTTCTATATACATGGTACTGAAGTTGTGAAACAAAATTATGCTACCTTTTGCTCACACATAATAAAATATTATTTACAACAAATGCTAATATATCTTTTGCTATTCAACGTATTTAATTCAAATTTTAATATAGGGCTTCTAACATATTGTCACGTATTCGGCAAGTTTCACACAATTTTAAGGAAAACTCTACAAGTTATAAGCCAAAAACATTCGGAAAATTTTGTGATTTTTTAAAGAAACCCTTATATCTTCTCAAATATTTGTTATATTTTTACTAAAAGTCATTTAAACATTGAGGATATCTCACAAAAGAATTCATGAAAATCAATTTCAGCTCTCTGTGAAGCAGGATGAGGCAAAATCTCTTTTAGACTTCATCAATTTCTTGTGATTACCCTAAATGCCCTCGAAACGGAATCTTCAATGTATATTGTGAGTTAAAAGCTACTCATTAGATGGTCGAAGTTCGAGGTGATATTGAGGAATTCCAAATTCAAAATGTAAAAAAATCAAATTTCAAAAAGTGTCCGGAGTTTCGTCCCGCGCTATACTATTTTAAACTCTATCTGCTGCCGATGTTCCTATTTAATTTTGGTTGCCAATCGTATGCCTGACCTAGCCTTAAAATGTAACCACTTTTTTTAATCACTCTGAATATAAAGTGTGCTATCATATAGTTACGGTACATTTAAATAAAATCTCATAATAATTCTATTTTTATATTTTAACGATATAAAAAAATGACATTTGAAGAAAAAAATAACATGTAAATAATAATTAAATTTCAAGCAAAAAAAATTAGATATTAGAAATGCTCACTATATTTGAAAATGTGAAAACGTTTTAAAAATGTAGTTGAAAATTTTCTTATGAATGTAACAGTCTCTTACTTTTATCAGATGTTTAATTGCAAGCGCCGTATCCTCGGTGGAATATTTTCTCAAAGCGCCTTAAGCAGTTTATTTCATTTAATTCTGAAAGCTTTCTTTTAACTTCAAAAAGATGGTTTATGAAAAGTCATTGCTTTCCAAGTTCAATAAATGACACATTTTGATCCTCATTATTTTGCTGTAACATTGAAGACCATTATTGCAAGAAGAGATATAAATGTTAGTTTTTATAAGGAAAATAATTTATGTAAGAAGCCATAAAAATAAATTTAGTAAACTATAAAAAATAATTTTTATATATTGTATTCAACCAAATCAAAGCCTCTTATTTAAATCTAAGCAAATACAATTACTATAAATGCTTACATTTTGGAAAACTGATATTGATAATCTAGTCAAATACGAAACTACTAGATATATAAAAGAACTATTTCCATACATAATGAAACAAAACTATTTTCTATGAATCTAACCGTCAAGACACTACCAAATGTATGGTTTTGCGCTATTCATCCACAGCTACATTTCCAGAGTAATTAATATATTTGTTTAAGAATTTTTAAAAAAATTTAACTGCATTTCAAACATACATTTTGGCGATTCCCTTAGAAAAAGTTGAACGCTATTGGGCAATCTGAAAAAATTTTTGACTTCAACAATGCGTTTTAATCGTACTTAAAAGATATTATTATAGGGGTGGGAATTATTTGCACTTTAATTTGGATCAAATTCACTTTGATAAAAATATTTTGCACTCGTAACAAATATACTGTACGCGAAAAAAAATTATTCCACTAGAATTAAATTTATTCAGCATGAAAAAAAATATTTGAACTTTGAACAAATATGATGCACTGAAGAAAAAATATAATCACTTGCATTAATTACTTTCCACTATAAAACGGATGTTTCCACGTTGAATAAGATAAACAAACTCCGTTTTTGCAGTCGTGCAATATTGCATTAGTTGGAGTGTTGCCAATAGGGGGAATCATCCTTGTTTATGGGGATTTACTACCTCAGAAGGGATAAAGTCCTCGAATAAGCTAAAACCGGTAATTTTATCCTCCAAATTAGCATCGACACTTCGTTCAGTTACGTATTGCTTAGTAACAAAAGGAAGTATTCGATATAGTTCCATGGATCAAGTGTAAAGTATTTGAAATATAGTTCCATGAATCAAGTGTAAAATATTCGAATTATAAGGTGTAAAAGTATTCCATAGTGCAAAATATTCGAATTATAGTTCCCACAGGGTGTAAAGTATCAAATTTATAGTGCAAAGT
>BGPR01007005.1:0-30702 GCA_013235015.1 Araneus ventricosus | reverse complement strand
ATTCGAATTATAGTGCAAAGTATCCGAATTATAGTTCAATGTACCAACTGCATACTATCTAAATTGAAGTGCAATTATATATTTCCATTATTATAGCAGCTTTTGATAATTTATCTCTCTCAATTTTTAAACCATTTTGAAGAATTATTCCTTTCTTTTGCATCATTTTGTCTTTTAAACATAAATCTATCTTTGCAAATCAATAAAATAATAATAAAAAAAATTCATGGCTTAAAAACTAATTGTCAGTATTTAATTAGACTATTAGCCAGGATCTTGTCGAAGATCATGTCACAATGCAACTTCAATTAAACAAAACTTTTCAAAAGATAATGACATTATTTCTCGTGAATAGCAGCATTTGTAGGTGAATTGTAAAACAGTAAATGGAGTTAGATAAAATGTAATAATATACAATAAATTCTTATTTCAGCGTATTGTAATATTAACCACTATTATTATTTTAGAATTGTATTTAAAATTTATATTTCATAAAAACTTCAAAGATTTTTAGGATATTATTGTCTATATAAAAACGCTGCCATATAAATTAACAGTCTGCGGGCGGTATTAGTAATAGGAGGTTGAAATGTTACATAAGAACTGAACAGGGTTAGAAGCGTGAAGCTATGTTAGATAAGCGACCTTGTCGCCAATGAGCGGACGGCAAGGCCTACAAATTTCTGATTTTAAATCGTAACAACAATACAGTTTCTGTAAGTGAAATTTTTTTAATAATTCCTAAGGGTATCTGAATTAATAATACCTCAGATTACAATTACGCGACATTATAATTTTCACGTTTAATACATGTTTTAAAACTTAAGAAATATACTTTAATGAAGAATTTCACACATATTAACATATGCAAATAATATCGTTCTTTCCTCCAATTATAACATTTGTCTTCTAATTGCTGTAATTTTTAAAATATGTTGTCGAAATTTTCTGTCATATCATATATTATTCCTTTGGAATTTTGAGGGCCCTGAATTTTCGTTAAATTTCTTTACGAAAAGATTTGACTGCGAAATAAAAATATTATAAACAAAATACTATTAGCTTCCTGATTGCAGTTTTAGCTTCATTTAGTTTTAAACATTATTACATATGTTGAACTGATTTAAAAGTTTAATTAAGTCTCTTAGTATTTTTAATTAATATTTGCGTCCAGATCAAATTCTAATCTAATGTGGTAATGCAGCATTGAAAAATAAAACAATATTTTTATTCCATCTTTTAAATATTTTTTCATAGGAATTAATGTGGTCTCCCAATGTGGAAAATTAAACAAGATCATATCAGTACCATGATAACTCGTTGTTCCCTTGTACTAGTTCGATATGAATTAAACAACGTTATGCGCATGTGCTCTAACGGTATCTCCAAATGCTTTTCCTGCCTTTAAGAACTTTCAGACGCTGGCAGAGCGAATGCACAAAACATGATAAAAATATTTTAGTTTGTGCTTGAATAAATTTCTATCACCGCTGTTACAAATTTTATGTTCTTTTGCAAAAGAAATAATTTTAGCTTGAAGCCTCATGAAAAAACGAATTAAATTCAATCATCCAAGTTAAGTTTCATTCATATATATCTTTTAGGCCTTGTTTGTCACTTATTTGAATTGATTAAGTACCGTGATTTCTGAAAGATGTACGTGAAAGAATTCGTGCAGTAAAGAAACATTATTTTACAAAAGGTAAAGCGACTCTGAGCACTGAATCTATGACTTATAAACATTATAGAGACTCTACACCTTCGATAAGACAAGTTTATAAGAGCTTTGGTAAGTTTCGAAGAGGGCACATGAGCACACATAACGCAAAATGGCGTGTTGAAAGTCCATTTCAGAACGACCCTGTAACAGTTGGTGCATGCATGGGAGGTACAAGGTCAATATTTGGCAAGCGTTTTCACTCTGAGTGATTCAGGGTATGGCATCAATTCCGATACCTTTTATCACACCTAGCAAGGAATTAATCCAGCATATTATGAATAATCAGTGAGAAATTTTTGGGAAAAATATGTTTCACTCAACATTTTCAGTAAAACCTGAATCAAAAGAATGAATTCATAATTGACTTTTTTCTCGTATCTTTCACGGTTCACGAGATAGGACCGCTAATTCCAGATTTTGCCGATAGATGACGTTGTAAGTTATATCATCGAGCAGTGCATAGCCTTTTTACTAGACCTAGACACCAACTTTATAGCCTAAGTTGTCAAAGTTTAGAAGTTAAGGGGGTGTAACGGGTAGAAGTGGGAACAATGTATAATCACCTGTTATTTTCATTTCATAATTATAAAAGTAATCAAAATTTTAAAATATCGAAACTATTGCACTAAAGTTAAATAAATTTTGAAACGAAGGATACCAACACATTGAATTGCATCTAAAATCAGCTTGCTATAACGCTTTTTATTGAAATGTCATTGATTTCCTCTTTTCTTCATATATACAGGATGATTCAAAATACATTTCTAAACTTTAATGTTAGGTCAGGCATACGATAAGCATCCAAAATCACATAGGAACATGAGTGTGAAAACGCATCTGGAGGCAACAGATATGTCATAGATTTCCTCTTTTCTTTATTTATACAGGATGATTCAAAATAAGTCTAAAGACCTTAAGGGTAGGTTAGGCATAACTTCTGTTTCTGGGCTGGGAAATGAAAATTAGAGTTGCAGCACTTAACATTTCGAAGGCCCAATGAAAAGCAGTAAGATCCCTTTGATTTTATTTCAATTTCAGGATTCAGTGCTATTTGTTAGCTTAATGGATTCAGTTTTATTATCGTGAATAAGAGCTAAATTGAATGTGAGCGTCTTAAAGTTAATGTATCAAAATTGTATGCCTTCTTTGATAGCAAGCGATTTTATGCTTTCCATGTTGGAAAATTTTTGATTTATCTTGCCTCTTGAGTATTTACAACTTTTGGGCCGCTTAAAAAATAAAAAGATCTTTTATGTAAGGAAATATTTTATAAATTTTTTTAATATCGACTTTGTCTTCAAAGGTTTTTTTATATGAAGCCTGGAGAGAAAAATACTAGCCTAGTTGATCGCAATTAGTGTGTATGACGAAAATGATGAGGTTGTTACATGCTCGTTTCAAACTGAAGCTCACAAATGAAATGCCATTTTGCTACGAAACGGGATCAAATGTGCATAAAATGTATAAGCTTAATTTCTGTTGTGAAATTATTGTGATATTTTAAAATATCTCTAGTAAGAAAGTTCATATTTTAATCGTTCAGAGGCTTAATATTTCTGCATTTTTCCAGATATAGTAAAAGATGATTTGATTCACGAATAACAGTATTCTATGCCTCTACGGCTGTTACTAAGCTGTACCAAATGTTACAGACTGTAAATATGTTATATTGAGATTTTATGTTTCAATAATTCTCCAATTATAATGCTTGCATCAAACTAAGCAGATTGATGCAGACCTTCAGTTTTTACTATGTTTGTATATGCGGAGTGAGAAGGCATGGAATGTTTATTTACTGACTTTATTATATTTGTGCAGAATTTGTAGCTTTGAATTGCATCTTCTGATGAATATTTGTTTTTGTAAAACACGGTTTAAAATCGTCAGTTTTGTTTTATGAGAGAGAGTAATCAAATGAAAAATATCATTAGCTGTTTTAACGACCTATTAACATTGGTGTTAAGATTGATTGCTTACTGAGACAAAATAAAATTACGATGATTTCACCGATTTTTTTTTCTTTTTTGCGCTTTATTTCTGCATTTCTTTATTAGTATATAATATTTCTACTATCACTGCTTCATATTTATTTATGAATGGCCTTAGTGAATCGGTACACATTTTAATTTATAAGACACCGGTAAATGTAATTAACAGAGTTTTCATCCTTGTATTTTTGACACCATTGTGTTCAATGCAAATCCTTTCTACATGCAAAGAATTTCATACAATAAAGCCAAAAATTCAGGATATCTGGTTACAACAATAGCGAAACACAAAACATCAAAATGGTTGGTTTTTCTTTCGATAGTTCGATTTTCGAACTTGCCATTTCAAAACAGCAAAGTATATTTCTGAAGACCTGATTCCACAAAACTCTAATCAGAATAATCATTGTTCATTTAACTTATAAGCTATGATTATACCACATCATCATATGTTTTACTACTTCAATATTGAGCGAAAATTAATTTTCTTGCGGAATTATTTCCTAACATGTCTTTAACCCTCTGACAGCAGTAACGACCAAGAAGGCCCATCATGCAAAATGCTAGACGACGACCGAGCGCCCGAAAAGTCGTTTGCTTATTTCCTTCTCCTTTTTCAATAGGGTCGGTATACGGTTCGGAGCAATCTTATGTCTTTAACAATCGCTCTTTCCCCTAACATTGCTACTGTTGATTGATGTCTTCAGTGTGTGTTCGAGGTTTCAGCTCCCACTCTGTCCGACATAGTTTTAAAATAAAATTCACCTGTATCAAAAAACAGATATTTATTTTTACATTATTTTTCTATGGCGTTTAAGATAAGAAATCTAATTCCTTTCTCTAGAAAACAACAGTAGACTTCTTTCGTTCTATGTACTGGCCCTCTTTACAAGTATCTCCTATTGATATCCTCTCTTTACCAAATTTATGGATTTATCAATTTCTAATTTGAAAACATCCGAATAAGAGCCACCTTCATATAGAATTTGAGATTATATCTCTGAGTTTTAAACATACGTGTTCAGATTTAGATGCGGCATCTGTAATGTGCACAAATTTTCCCTCATCAAATTCCGTATGTTTGTATTTTAAATTGCGCCTTATTCCGGACTTAGAATTTTTGAAACTTCTGGCACGTGTTGCACAACCTAGTAACATTTCTGCTTTATCACCTACTCTTCGTCGATGTTGCTTTGACAAATACAAACATGCTCCCGATAGTTTTCATCTGACTTTATGAAGCCCCAAGTACAGTAGAATCTTAATCAGCGGTAATAATAATAGGATGATTTGATAGCACTGGAATGTAGAAGATGATGAAGAATTTTTTTCAAGAAGCCATACTCTGCCTATAAAAGCTCAAACATTTGCACAATATAATGTGTTGCAGCCTCCTTTATAGACTAGTAGAGACTGGTGAAAAATACCACATTCTCGAGAAATAACCGCACCCTGATAAACTGCTTGGTATGTAACTAAAGTAATAGAAAATTGAATTATTGGGTACTGCAGAGTTATTAATGACAGTGAATTTGCATTTCTTCTTGGTAGCTGTTCCTGATAGTGCTGCTTGAAGGGAATTTTTTCTACTATATTTTTTTCTATGCCAAGAAGAAAAACCAAAAATGTCTATAAATTGACCCACTTTAAAATTGGCTTATATTTTATGGTTTCTTGAAATGTCTACGGATTGTTTGTACACTCTGTATTTATATTTGTAAAAAAAATAAAGTATTCTGATATATTTACAAAAGGAAATATGTAAGGTTCATGTCAAAATGGGAAATCATCTTTTGCTTAGTTATGAATTAAAATTTGAAAATTTCTAAAATAAGTATTACCACTTTTAATATTGTAGAAATTTCTATATAAAATTTTATAATTTTTATGCAATCACATTGATGAGGACATATAATTCGCTTTCTTAAATAAAAGCGTGAATTTTTATTTCTAGGCTGGTATATGAAAATTTCCGAAATTGCCATTTGTTTCCGATGTGACATGAAAACGTCAATGATACAATACTTTTCGCAATAGCTCCATGTTTGCCAAAAATGTGTAATTCTTAAGATGACTCAAGGTAGGTAATATTCTTGAATTATTGATGTAACTGAGGAGGAAACCACAAAGAGGATTTACGCATACGTGTGATAAACGACAGCAGCGTCTCCATTGGGGAAATCGGAGTTAACTAATTCGTATTCTCTGATTTCCAACGAAACCAAACCTAATTGTTGCCATGTTGGATCTTTGATATGGATTAATGAAATTATTTTTTTTGCTACATTCTTTATCACTCTCACTACGACACCCGCCCCAGCCGGCTTGGTAGGTTCTATACGAGCCAGGCGGATTTTCGGGCGAGCAAGGGTCAAACTAGGGGTTTGGGTAGTAAAGCGAAGTTCCCACAATGGTTTCCTCGGGGAGGGGAAACGTCTGCTATTCATGGCTGACAGTGATGAATTGATTTCGCCTGCGGGAAGCTTCAAATGTTTTCAGAAAGAATTACACGCTGAACTTTCAAAATAAGATTCTGAAATAATTTTACCTTGTTATATTTTTTATTAAATCTGTGTTTATTTGAATGAAAAAATATTAAAGCTAAGAATACAGTTTAAAAATTTAAATTTCTTAGAAATTCATTTATTAGAGTAAATTTTTTTTCGAATTTCCTGTAATGAAGACAAATATCATTTTGTACGTTAATAGATTAACAATGATTCCTTTAAAGCGGGTTAACTTTTACTCCAGAAAATATAATTAAAATGATTTACTCATGAATATGTAATTTTTTGATTCACTGGGCTTGATTGAAGGATTCAAGATTTTAAATATAAACGAACAAAAACAAAACCCTCGCAAGCTGTGCTAAATTTTATTAGTGATGTACTTGATTTATAAAATTTCTTGTAATCTTGGTTGTTTCTTGATGACAATACAACAGTTTTTATATCTTTATAACTTAATTATAAATTAATCGATTAACTGAACTAAATTTCAATAACTTACAAGAGGTGTTTCATAATTGCAAATTTGTGTTAAAAATTATTTCAAGATTACATAATATTTATAATAATGAATTAAGAAAGAAAAGGAATAAATAAAATAGAATGCTTTTTCCCTTATATACATCTAAAGAAAAGTGTACATTTAAAAATTGTTTTTATTAAATTTGTTTTTTCTTAAAACTATGCTGTAAATGGTTTGGTCAATAACGTGTTAAATAAAGACATTAAATTTTATTTCTAAGCAATAAGGAGTCATATTATAAAATCATATATTAATGATTTAACTTCGTTTTTTAGAAAAAGGTAAGGATTGATGTTTTTCTACGTGACATTTGAAGGACCAATAATTAAAACACATTCACTTTAAAAGCTTTCCAAACTGATTTAGGATTTGGAAAATTGGAAATTGTCGGAAACATTGTTTAGTCAATTCATTAAATTTTAGCCAATCTCAAAAATTAAAATTCATGAAAAAAATCAAAAACTTGACCGAATTTTTACCGGCCAAATAAACATTTAGAAAAAACTAAAAATGGCTTCGACTAAAATATATCACCTCAAACAATTTTAAAATATGGTAAAACCCACCGAATCTAACATAGTAGATTTACTACTTTCTGAGTTTGCTGCTTATATTGCTGATAAGTTACATTATTTTATATTCTTTTTATTTAATAAAAAATTCTTTTCTTATAAATTAGGTATTAAAAATACTAGTTGAAATTCAAATAATCACAAAGACTTGAATCTCGAATCAACTATCGTGAGATATAATGAATGGTGTATCAGTTTTGTTAGTTAAATGCATTTACTAAATTCCATCTATATTATACTCTTATATATAAATCACTTACAGTACTCTCAATTTTCTACTTCATCGTTTTTCGTACAAAGGAAATATAGACGTTCGCAATTCTATTTTATTTCTTACAAACATTTGCGCTTTCCTCAAAAATAAATTCCCTTAAAATTGTTTATATTTTCCCCCTAGTCTAAGAAAGAAGCGTGTGTTTTTCATACAGAAACATATGTCTCTCTATGTGAAAAGAAGTCTGTTAACCTGTTGCATTATCATTACAAAATGTACCATCAAATCAATCACCGAATGTCACTATAATTAGCGTTAAAAAGAACCAAGGAAAGAAAACGCTACATCTGGCCTTTACAGTCTATTTCAGAATCATTTATCTAGTAAGGAGCGGTAAAATTATTGGAACATGTGTCAGAGAGATTTTGCTATAGAATTGGGAGCCTTGCTTTGTAAAGGAGCCTATTTTCTCTTGTTCAGTGTGGATTGAACAGCACAGAACTGAATTCCGAAGGGGATGTTCTAAATATTCCCTTTTTATTCTTAGTCATTTCTGAAGGTTACCAGTTTAGGATGCAACAGGTTAATTTATCTCTCTTAAAAGGGATACCATTTTTGTGAAAAAGAATTGTGAAGAATTATAATCCAAAAGTTTATCAAATAGCTCGTAAAAGGAATATAAATAGCCATGACAAATTTCATTTCCTGACTACGGTGCTCCACATTATTTTATAATTAAATAAATTGTTTGAATATATTGATCAAAATTACATTAGAAGCAAAAATATTATAAACCCCTACTATCGGGGTAACAATTGAAAAAATCCCATTATGTTCTCCATCGAGGACTGTATCATTCAACTAGCGACCCCAGTCTCTACCCCTGGGTCACGCTTCAGTGCGCTTTCGACCACCAACTGCGAGGAGAAAAAGGGAGAAGGCGGACGAGTCCATTTCACGAATCCATATGTCAACAAAACCTCCGTATACAACGGTAGTAAGATTTTGAGGGCCGCTAGGAGTCAGAGGGTTATACCTATAAATTTTGTTTCTTAAATTGTTGAATTATGACAAGTCAGGAAAAAAATCAATGCTCTCTTCAAAATACCTATTATTTATGATCCTCGATATAAAAACAGTAAGTTTAAAATGTTTTTCAAAATATTCATCAAATCTGATTTAAATGATTTACCAATTTGTAATATTTTAAAATATTATTTTCGCTTTCGTAAATGAAACAATAAATTTTTGTTTTATTGTTGTACTATTGCTGTAGCATTTCAAAATGCTTATCATGTAGCATAATTTGACAAAATACGCTTAAAATTTTGTTTCCCTTAACCTTGATAGATTAATTCCTGAATAATATGATTAGATAATATTTTTTTTGAGATGTTCAATAATCTTTCGTTATTACTGTCGAATACATTGCACTGTTCTGCATGCAAATCGGCCCCGTCACCATTCCTGAAAATTCTTATGTAAAATGACCACTTGAATCCTAATATGACCCCCATTTTCCCCATCACCCGCCTTTTTTTTCTTGACACACCCCATTTTTATCACTGTTCGGTAAATTTTATGGCCATGCATTTGATTTGGAGGAGAAAAACGATTATTTTAACCGTTAAATGTCTTCTTATTGGCTACAGAAGTAAAAAGTTCTAAAATAGGAACATTTGTAGCGGGAGGGAAAGATATGGGGGGGGGGGATTGGTCTCCTTAAATTTTTTAAAAAATTAATAAAAATTATAGTTTTTCTGGGGTTTTTGCGCAATTTTTTCACTTATTTTCTACATATTCCAGCTTCCAACCCCCTTTTCCTCACCCAAACATAACAAATAATAAAAACATATAGCAACAATTTTGGCTAAAAGCGTGTGGGGGGAGAAGTCCCGAAGCCCTCACAGGAAAGTTTGGATGATTCACTGTAAAACGTTGCTGCTCTTTATTTTTTTATCACTGTTCTGTAATTTTATGGCTATGAATTTGATTTGGGGGAAAGGATTATTTTAACACTCAAATTTAAAAATAAAAATATAATATATAATAAATAAAATTAATTAATAAAAATAAAGTTTGGAAGATTCACTGTACAACGTTGTCGCTTTTGCACATCAAACTCGGATTGACCAAATGTTTTGTGAAAGTAATGGATAAGACAGGTGACGGATTTAACTTTTTGAAAATTAAATTTCGTCGTCTTAGTGAGGTTAAAATCAAGGAAAGAATTTTCGTTGGCCCCCAGATTAGACAACTTTTTAAAGATTCGACGTTTATGAAACACCTGAATTGCAAAGAAAAACGAGCGTGGCTTGCATTCAAAAACGTATGTGTGAACTTTTTAGATAGCAAAAAAGGGGTAATTATGTCGCTCATGTCAGGGAATCGCTGTCAGAGTACAAGGCCATGTGGTGCAACATGTCTCTTAAAGTGATTTACCTTCTCTCACACCTGGACCTTTTCCCTGAAAATTTATTAGCAGTTTCGGATGAACACGGGGAACGGTTCCGTCAAGACAATGCTCAGTTAGAGAGGAGATTTTCAGGGAAGTAGAATGCGAGCATGTTGGCAAAATACTGCTGGTCATTGGTAGGGAAAACTTCTACTTCAGGGTACAAGAGGAAAGAAAGCACCAGATGAAAGTACTATATATACCATAAATTACATTTATTGTATTATATTATCTAATAATATTATTATTTATTATATGTTATTTTTAAATTTAAGTATTAAAATAATCCTTTCCCACCTACAAATCAAATTCATTTCCATAAAATTACAGAACAGTGATAAAAATAAAGAGCGGCAACGTTGTACAGTTAATCTTCCAAACATTCTTGTGAGGGCTTCGGGACGTCTCCCCTTCACCCGCTTTTAGCCAAATTGTTTATTGTTTGGGGTGAGGAAAACGGGGGGATAGAAGCTGGAATATGCAAAAATAAGTGAAAAAATTGAGAAAAAACCCAGAAAAATGATACTTTTCATTCATTTTTTTTTACTTTAAAGGGGTGTTGGCTTCTTCTTATTTAAACATGAAAGAAGCAACATGAACTTGTTTGACGTATCAAATAATAAACTGGGAATACTCCATTTAAAACTATTTATTTATTTCTTTTCTAGAAGAATCTATTTGCATCGGAAAAATCGACAAAATTCTAAAAACTACATTTTTCTACTGTTGCCACAAAAAATATAATGCGGTGAACAAAATTAAATATGATTATAAATAAATGCTTCAAATAAAAAGAAAACGATATTTACAAACAAATATTAAATGCTGCGTGAGCTATAATTCAGCCACTACATTACTCCCCCAGCAGTAACTATGTTACGTTACGAAGAAGGGAAATATGAGTAGTGTGGCCAACATAAACTATTATTTAACACTGATATCATAAAGTTCAAAATAGTTAACTACAAATAGCACTTAAAATCTTCGAAGGTAAAAATGCCTTAATGTCAGCCCTTGAATCGGACGGGTAAACGAATATTTCTACCTGTGCGGGATTGCTTTTGTGTCAGATCTGGTTTATTATCTGATGTCTGCAACTTGTTGTGATCAGTGGTTGTCCCCTTCGGATTGTCCTCAGCTAAAATATAGGCTGGCTTCAAGCGATCTAATGATACATTAACATGTTTCCCTTTTATGTTAATAGTAAAGTATTTATCCTTCCGCTCAATTACGGGGAATGGTCCTTCGTAAAGAGATTCCAATTGCTTTTTAACTCTATCTATACGTTGAAAAACGGGAGAGCAGTTTTCTAAGTCTTTATTCACAAATATGTGTCGACTCGAATTTCTACGAGTGGTCCTTGGTCCCACGGTTTCTATTTGTTTCTGGAGATTATTAGCAAAGCTTTCCGATGCTGTTCGGATACTGGGTTCACTAAAAAACTCTCCAGGAAGTCTGAGACTTTCTCCATAAACTATTTGTGCAATTGAATGATTGTTATCTTCTTGAATTGCAGTACGCAACCCCAAAAGTACTGTCGGTAACGTGTCAATCCAAGACAGATTGTTGTGAGCTTTTAATGCTGTTTTTTATGTTCCATGAAGGCGTTCAACTTTGCTGTTACATGCAGGATGGTAGGCTGTAGTATGTTGCAGCTTAATACCACAGACTTTGGACAAAGTTTGCAATGTTTCACTTCTGAACTGAGTTCCACGGTCGGTAATAAGTTTGTGTGGCGTTCCAAAACGTGCTATCCAGTTGCTATAAAATGCTCTTGCCACAGTGTCTGCTGAAATGTTATCTAAAGGAATTGCTTCCATCATATTTGAAAATCTGTCGATGCAAGTTAAACAGTAAATATTCCCTCTCGATGGAGGAAGAGGACCAATGAGGTCTATATGCACAACACAAAATCTTCCTGAAGGTACTTCAAACTCTCCCAATTTTGTTTTAATGTGGCAATTGATTTTAGCTTTTTAGAAAGGAATGCAGGTTCGAGTCCACAATTGCACATCTTTTTTAATGCTAGGCCAAATGAATTTTGAATTCATTAATTTTATAGTTGACTTAATTCCTGGATGTGATAGGCCGAGAATATGGTGAAAGATTTGTTTTCGAAAAGCTTCTGGAATGTAGGGCCGAATTTTGCTAGTTGAAGTATCACACCATAAGTATTTCCCCGAAGGTAGAGGGTACTCCTTTAAATTCAAGGAACTAATGGTTTACAAGCTGTTCAGTTCTTCATCTTGAGTTTGTGCATCAGCTATTTGATCGTAATCTATTGACGAAACTTCAGTAACTCTGGATAACGTATCGGCTACAATGTTATTTTCACCTTTTATATATTTAATATGAGTCAAAAACTGAGAGATATAGTTAAGTTGACGAGCTTGTCTTGGTGCCCCTTTTTTCAAGCTTTTTGTGAAAGGCAAATATTAAGGGCTTATGGTCTGTATAAATTGTAAATGTTCTTCATTCCAGATAATGCTTGAAATGTTTAACTGAAAGATACATGCCTAATAACTCCCTGTCATACGTGCTATCATTTTGTTGTGTATCGTTTAACTTTTTAGAATAAAATGCAATTGGCTTCCAAGTTGAGTTTTCATATTGCTGTAACACTGCGCCTATTGCTGTATCTGAAGTATCTGTAAATAATGACAGAGGTATTTCAGAATTGGGAAAAGACAACAAAGTTGAATTTGCGAGTTCATTTTTGCACTTTTCAAACTGTTTTTCAGCTTCATCAGTCCATTGGATCTTTCTTTTGTCCTTCCTTTTAGAACCTTTAAGGTAATCATGTAACAAAGCTTGATTCTTTGCTGCGTCTTTTAGATAAAGACGATAAAAATTAAGAATTCCAAGAAATCTTGTAAGGTCTTGAATATTTTCGGGTCTTTTGTAATTCATTCGAACTTTATCTGGCAGAGGACGAGAACTTTGGGGTGTAATTAGATATCCCAAAAATTCGATTTCTTCAACAGCGAATACAGATTTCGAAATATTTATTCTTAAACCAAAAGTATTCAATCTTTCGAAAGCTAAATTAAGATGGATTTCATGCTCTTGATTGCTTTTGGATGGAATGAGCATATCGTCTAAATGTGGAAAAACAAAGTCCAATCCTCTGAGAACTTCATGGATAAATCTTTGGAATGTTGCAGGAGCATTTTTCAAGCCAAAACTCATAACGTTAAATTCATATAAACCGAAAAGTGTGATGATAGCTGTTTTACATTTGTGCTCTTCTGCAATGGGTATTTGGAAATATGCTTAAAAAATCTATTTTAGAAAATATCTTGGTTTCTTTTAATATTTGATGGAAATCTTCTAACCTAGGTATGGGGTAGCGATCGGGAATCGTCTGAGCATTAAGCTGACTGTAATCCCCACATGGCCGATAGGGCCCATCTTTTTTCGCGGCTAGATGCAAAGGACTTGAACATTGCGAATTCGATGGTCGAATTATTTCATTGTTGAGCATAAATGTAAACTCTTCTTTAGCTATCGCTAGTCGCTTGGGATCAAGCTGTCGTGCTTTGGCATAAATAGGTTGACCATTTGTTTCAATAAAATGCTTAACATCATGTTTTATTTCCTTAGGGAAAAGATTAGGTCTAGAAATTTTAGGATATTTAAGGAGTAAATTCGAAATTTTTATGGATTTATTCAATGTTCTTATAACGTTATCACTTCAAATAGCAGTTATATCACCTAGCACAAAGAGATTTGTTATCCCATCAATTAATTTTTTCTCATTTATGTCAACAAGTAAGTTATATTTGTGAAGAAAATCAGCGCCCAAAATACATTTTGTGACGTCAGCAATTATGAATGGAAACTGAAAATCACGACGTAATCCCAAATCCAGATTTAACATCTTTATACCATAAGTTGAAATTTCAGTGCCATTAGCAGCATATAACCGATATATTCTGCTTTCTTTTTATTTTGAGACGTAGCTGGAATTATGCTAACATCAGCTCCACTGTCTACGAGAAAGCGCAAATTTGATCTTCGGTCACGAACGAATAAGCGAAATTTGCGACATTCCTTTTCATTTTCTGCAGCAGAGTTTGTCGTTGAACTTACTGCAGACTTGAGTTTTCCTGATTTTCTTGTGGTTTTTTATTCCAACTGCAAGGAGGTAGACATTTCTCCGGAAAGCATTTGGTTCCAAATCGAAAATGGAAGTAACACAATTTCCCTTTTGGATTAAAATCATGGCGCCGGTTACTTCGGCTTCGAGATCGATTACGGAAATAATTGTTATTCCGCATTCTCGGTATAGCTCCAGTACGAATACATAATGCAGAAATTTGCTGTTCTAAATTTTTAACTCTATCTAACAATTCGTTAGAAGAATTGTGTTCATAGCTTGTACTGTAAATTTCGGTTTTAGGGCTCATATCGCAAATTTTGTCAGCCATAATCGCCAAACTATCAGTATCTTCTTTACTGGCGATTAAGATATTTTTAATAGAGTCTGGTAGTTTTCCAAGCAACAAAGTTTTAATCAAATTTTCAGAAACATCTGATGTAGCTACTGATCTTAATTTTTGTAACAACTGACTAGGCTTTAAATCATCTAATTCAATACCAGTGATTAAACGTTGAATTCTTGCATATTCACTCTCTTTAAATAAATTCAAGAGTCTAGTTGTGGAATCCGTATATTTAGTTTGGCTATCACTGCGTATGATATCTCATACATTTTCAACAAATTTGGGATCCAATTGCGAAATCAAATAGTTAAATTTCATTTCTTCGACAGTGATACCGCTTATTTTGAATTGGGCCTCTACTTGATAAAACCATATTTCCGGTTTATCTATCAAAAATGGAGGAATTTTTACGCTCACCTTATGCAATTCAGTTCCATCTGCTTTTCCGTCTTCAATCGACATTTTTTTTTGTTTGCAGGAACGGGTCACCAATATGTTGACTTCTACTTATTTAAACATGAAAGAAGCAACACGAACTTGTTTGACGTATCAAATAATAAACTGTGAATACTCCATTTAAAACGATTTATTTCTTTCTTTTCTAGAAGAATCTATTTGCATCGGAAAAATCAACAAAATTCTAAAAACTACATTTTCCTACTGTAAACATGAAGAAATTTAGCTAAGTATATTAATTCGGTAAATTTCAATGAAATCTTTCAAATCAGTATGATATTTAAGTTAGATCTGGCGGACCCGAAAAAGGTGTCAATATTTTTCTATCCTGAAATTCATGTGCTAGAGGAATCAATACCTTACAAATTTACTAGTCTTTAGTCTGAAACTACATTGTTCTGTATTTCAAATGAAGATAACCATTTCTGCAACTACCAAATAAAGTTTACAAACGCAACGAGACCACATTTACAAATTTATTTCTTAGCAGTAAAGAGAGCTAAATACTTACGCTGAGAAATTATTTCAAATGTTATTATATTTATGTCTTGTTATCGAAACACAGGAGAAAAACTCACAAAATATTCAAAATTTAGTGAATTTCCTACAATCCTATTTAGTGCATCGAAGTAATACCACACAAACAAGTCTTACAAGTCGGCCTTAACTCCAATAAATATAAGTTTCGCTTTTTCTGTGTTTCCACAAAAGTTAATGAAATTAACAGAAAAAATCAATTATCTTATTGGAATTCATGAACAAATCAAAGACCTTAATGAAAGACTGCAAATGTTGAAGATGGATGCTTTAAGTACAGGACTTTTTTAATGAAAGTTATTCTATTCAGGAGGCTGTTGAGCAGTTCGATAGCTGCAGAGGGAAGATAAATTCCCTTGAATGAAGAGCAAGTTATGCACTCCATGAAAACAAAAAAAAATGTGTGAAGTGGCGCAATGTCTTGCATAAAAACAATATTTTGAACAAAACAGTCTTTACATTCAAGACTGAATTTAGTGAAAAATAATCTCAAATGAACAGTGTAATTTTGCTTCAGTAATTATTAAAAAAATAATAAAAAATAATTTTAAAAATCAACTGAGATATTGGCGAAAATTTTTATCTTTTTCTCTTCTGTTTAATTTAATATTTCGGATTTCACATAGCTCATCAATTGCATAAATGAAATTTTGTTTTGTTTAGGGCCCTGCATCTGTATCTAGGGCATTTGTAATGAGCGAACTCTAATTATAGCAAATCTGTTCATAAACCAGTGATTTAAAATACGTACGTTAAAACAATTATTTTAAAATAAATAATACGTGGGAAAATATTTATCCGTCAGACTTGATTCTTAAACAAACAAACAGTAATCAGTTTGAAGCGGATTTTTTAGATTTTTAAATTAAACATAAATTGAATAACTTTTGTATCGGTATTTATAACAAAAGAAAGGATTTTAATTTTAATGTCAACCGACTTTCCTATCGGTCTTCTAATATTTATATTAAAATTTTCAAAACACAATTCTTACTCAATGTTCTCGTTTTAAATCTATTTGTCCATATGTAAATACAAAATCGAGACAATCAAAGCTTTTGTATGATTAACTATTAAATAATGGTATTCCAGAGAACTTTGTCCGACGATATCTCAAGTATTGAATTTGGTGCTACTGGCAAGGCCTTTTTCTCTTTTTCTTCCATTGATCTGCATCGCCAAAAACTCCTTTGACTACAATTTTCCCCCTTCTCCCACATATCCTTGTATAGCATTTCCTCGTGCGACTTTAGTAACTCTAGTGTGGATTCCATCGGTGGTAAGCCTTTTTCTTTTTCTATTTTTCTCTTTTATATTTTTGTGAATTATTCTGTGTTTCATTTTATATTTTAATCTAGGTCTTAAGCATTCGGATTCTTTGCTTTCGAATTTTTAAAATCGACTTCTTTGTATATATCTTTTAATCCAGATTTTTTCCATTTTCAATGTTGGTTCTTTTGGGGGGATATCGATTAATTGTTACTGTTTTTTGTATGTGGTCTAGCAGAAAAAAGTACTAATTAATATCATAAGCGGGCCTACCCTCCAGACGAGCGATTAGCTATGATATTTTTCAAGTTTTTTGTCTTCTTTTTGTTGTCTTTTTGTTTCATGTTTGTGTTGATGTAATCCTTTTTTTTGACGCAGCTTTTGCGCGAATGCAGAAATAGCTTTCTTCATTTTATTTATTTATTTTTGTATTTTCTTGTATTTGTCTTAATTTTTTTTTTGAAAACTTTTGTTGTTTTATATATATACATCACACTATCATATAGTTCAAATGGATTCATTCATTTTAGCCCATAAAGAAGAAGGAAAAATAAATTTCGTATAATAGATATATATTTAATTTTTAAATAGAGTAAAAAATAACCCACGATAAAAATAAAATGCAAATCATATTTAACTTGTAAAGAGACTGAAGGTTAAATATAGAAATACTATATTTGAAGATATAAAAATTTTTAAAAATTGTAGTTCATATATTTAATATGATCGTATTAGTTCTAATTTTATTGGATGCTTATTTGCAAGCTGCATATTCTCACTGGTTAGAAACAGGACAGAAAGCAGTATAATTCATTTAATTTTGAAAATAAGTGTAGTGTGTCAGATTAATTCCTTTCTTTGTTTTATTTCCGTGAGAAGCATATGTTTGGTTTTTCTTTTGAATTAAGTACTTAAAGAAAATTTATTGCTTTACACATTCAATAAATAGCACGTTTTATCTTCTTCATTGTTTTATCGCAACTTTTAGAAGGGATGTGAATATTGTTTTCTATGAAAAAGAATCTTTGTTATTAGCTATAAAATATTTTTTAAACTATCAAGAATTTTTGTTTAATGAAACCATATAATCTTATTTAAATTTAAGGGGCTATAGGACCTTTAAACCTTCCATTTTCCGAATTTTTTATGATTTAATTTGATAGCCGAAACCCTTCTGAACATTTTAAGGTATCGCACTTGTGTGTACTTTAATTAGTTTAGAAGATATAGTCAGAAACATGAAGGCCACTGTTGACGTTTTACTCAGAAACGCGAAGGTCACTGTTGACGTTTTACTCAGAAACGCGAAGGGCACTGTTGACGATTCATCAGCTGTTCAACAGTTTTGATTTTGAAATGTCGACTGCTACAGCTAGTGAGCAAATAAACTTGGCTCTACTTTGCCTTTATTTAAATTAACTATTTGCTTCGGGAGATGGATACCTACAACTCAACACTACTCATACTTGTTTGTATACTAAACTGTGATATCGTTTTTAGAACCGAAAATACACGTTTTTTCTATTCGAAAACGGGTTCAGTTTGAATGTCTGATAGACTTATTTTCCAATGATATGTGATTTTCTTGTTTAGAGTGTGACTTTACTGTGTGTTTTACAAGATGAATGACAAAAGAAACAGAAAATCTGGTAGAAGACCAAAAAATGTCGTTTCAGAGGCAATCAGCACATCAAAAAAGATGTTGAAAGTAAAGAGGAAACTAATCCAAATAAAAGTGCTTCATTTAGAAAATTATCGATAAATGAAAGCAGCCAACTGCGCACTAATGATTCTGAAAATTTGAGATTCATTGACATTTCCATTTTCAAAGATTTTGAAAAATCGCTTTGTTGTTCTACATGTTATGGAAACATTAATATAATTGAAACTACGAACTATGGATTTTCATCAGCATTCAAAATAGCTTGTGAAAGTTGCAACGGTGAAAAAACTTGGAGAAATTCAAAAATGTTAGGCATAAAAAAATGTTCCTACTATCAATAGAAGAGCTGTATTCGCAATGCGAATGATTGGAAAAGGAGCAAAATCTCTTCAGAAGTTTTCCAGTTACATGTCCCTTCCTGCACCTGTATCCCAGAACTCGTACGACAAAATTAATGACAAAATTCTCCGTGCAACAACTATCGTTGCTAATTCATGTATGAAGAAAGCAGCTGAAGAAGAAGAACTTTTAACTGGAAGCTCGGATATCATGGTAAGTGGAGATGGAACTTGGAAAACACGGGGTCACTCCTTTCTTATTGGTGTATGTACCGTTATAGGAGCTGAGAGTGGGAAGGTTATTGATATCGATGTAATGTCTTCCTACTGCAAGTCATGTGAAGTTTCAAAAAAACTGTATTCAGACAAATTAAAATTCAGTTGTCAGCAATGGCAGTCGCATCATGCTAAGTCATGCCAAAAAAATAATTTTGGATCAGCAGGTAAAATGGAAGTTGAGGGCAT
Organism: Araneus ventricosus; assembly: GCA_013235015.1. NCBI lineage: Eukaryota > Metazoa > Arthropoda > Arachnida > Araneae > Araneidae > Araneus > Araneus ventricosus. The sequence goes on along the minus strand of BGPR01007005.1, from coordinate 11,550 downwards.
GAAAAAAAATTTCGAAGACCTGTCGCAGAAGTCGTGTCAGGTATTTATCTTATATAGGTGATGGTGATGCTTCTACATTCAAAGATGTTTGTGAGGATAAACCATATGGGATAAATACAACCATAGAAAAAGTTGAATGTGTGGGCCACGTACAAAAGCTAATGGGAACACGTCTGAGGAAGCTGAAAAAAGATATGAAAAGGAAGAAATTAGCCGACGGAAAGACTATTGGTGTGGTAGGGGCGTTTAACCGATGAACTCATAAAAAACTCACTACATATTATTTGCTATTAGGAAGAACAAGAACAATTTGTTTTCAATGAGGAAAGATATATGGGCCATTTGGATGCACTTTGTGTCAACAGATGCTGATCCGCAACATCACTTTTGCTCCACGGGTGAAAACTCGTGATGTAAATACAATCAGGCTAAATTTAAAAACAGTTTGGAAAAGTTCAAGCATAAAATTTCTGTTCCAAGAGCAGTAATGGATACGATAAAGCCAATATTTAAGGCCTGATCGAATCCAACACTATTAAAAAGATGTTTAGGAGGAAAGACTCAAAATACTAACGAGTCATTAAATTCTTTAATTTGGAATTTTTGTTCAAAAAACACCAATTCTTCAAAACAAATTGCACAAATTACATACAATTTGGCATGTATAAGTTATAATAAAGAGGAAAAGGCATCTTAAATGTTTTAAAGGAACTGGAATTGGACACTGGTGAGCAGCAGGTTAAGGATTCACTTCTTCGTGATAAAGAACGAATAAAGTTGGCTGAAAGATGCTGCCAAAAAGCTACTCTTGAAGCCCGCAAAGCAAAAAAAAAAGACTAAAAACAGCTAAAAAAAAGCTGTCGTGAAATTAGAAGGCAAGATATAATCTTCTGGTGCCTTTTAATGTTGATCTGCATGAATACAGATGTTTGGTAAGTTATTTTTTACTTTAATTTTTTCCCCTCAAAACTACATTTTTAGAGCTTGCGCGGAAAGGTTTTGCAGAAAATAAATAACTTATAGTAACAAATGTTATACAAATTTACTCCTAAAGAACACAGCTTGAAAATCATGCAAAGTGATAAATATTCAAATAGGTTTACTGGACTTTTTTTTACTTTTTATGTTGTTAAAACACGATAACGCTTTTTTTAAAAACAATTTCAGCATATTAGCAAGCACTGAAAAAAAGTATGCATTATAATGCTTTGATCTTGCATGATTTTCTTTATTGTGTATGTATAAGCATACCTGAAAAATTTTATAGTGATATGATGAAACTTTTTTTTAAATCCTGCGCGCAAGCAACATTCGAGTTCGATAACTTATACGGAATATGTCTATTTTATACTTTTATTTATAATATTGAAAATTATTTCACTGTCTTAAAAATTCATATTTATAAGGTTATATCTCTTATGTAATTGTCGTGAAAAACTGTACTAAGTTCAATGATTTTTTCTTATGTTGGGAGGAGTCGCAATTGAACAACATTCGTTCGGGATAAACAACGAATCAAGTTAGCTGAAAAATGCTGCAATAAAGCTACCCTTAAAGCCCGCAGAGAAAAAAAATCGTAACACAGCTGGAAAAATACTATTATGAAATCAGAAGGGATATTATATGAATCCGGTTCCTTTAAAATATGAACTCTATGAATATAGAAGTTTAGCAAGTGTGTGATTTTTTCTTTAAAGTCTTTTTTCTCAAAACTATATTTTCAGAGCTTCCGCGCAGGATTTTAAAAAATGGTTCATCGTATCACTATAAAATTTTCCAGGTATGCTTATACACACACACTAAAGAAAATCATGCAAGATCAAAGCATTCTAATGTATATTTTTTTGTCAGTGCTTGCTAATATGCTGAATTTTTTTTTAAAAAAGCGTTATCGTGTTTTAACAACATAAAAAGTAAAAAAAAATCCAGTGAATCTATTTCAATATTTATCACTTTGCATGATTTTCTTTATTGTGTGTGTATAAGCATACCTGGAAAATTTTATAGTGATACTATAAAACTTTTTTTTAAAATCCTGCGCGCAAGCAAAATTTGAGTTCAATACCTTATACGGAATATATCTATTTTATACTTTTATTTATAATATTAAAAATTATTTCACTGTCTTAAAAATTCCTTTTTTCATAAGGTTATATCTCTTATGTGACTGATAAAAAATATATTAAGTTCAATGATTTTTTCTTGCGTTAGGAAGAGTCGTAACTGAACAACTTTCGTGTTCCTTTTTCGCGTTTAAAGGTCCTATAGCCCCTTAAAACAATATATTTTTTACTAATATTAATAACAACTGAAACGTATAGAAAATGGGATGGATGGAGTAAATTAGGACAAATTTTAAATACCTTCACAAATAAAATCAGATCTAACTTTAACAGTCTCAACACTTTTCCATAGCAGCAGTCAGTGCAGCGTTAGCAGCTGTTTTTGTTATAAACAGAAGAATCTCTCTAATCATGTTATGAAAGCATGGTTGCAGGATTAATTAACACACAAGAAAAAAAACAAGTTTTGCAACAATTAGAACCGTTCTCTCCTTCAAAAATTTAAAAAAAAAAAATATTAGATCTGGAACTCTTCTGATATATTAATTTACTAGATTAATAAACTAAATTGCCTTTTATGACTGTTTTACCGTGAAGATTGCACAAAACGTCTGTGCATTCCTTTATCTGCCTGCAGTTTTATTCCGAAATTTTAAATCAGAGGAATAAATATATTGGTTTAAGGATTTTTAAAATGATTAATTGCAGTGGGAAAATTTTGATGTCTCATACCGAAACTGTAACAAGATATTGAACATTCTTACAAAAGTTTAGACTGTAACAATGCATAATTTATGTACTGATATTATTTCATTTAATTCTATTTTTTGTAAGACTGCCTTAACCTTACAGATGTTTTATGAAAGAATAATTTTCTTTGTATAACTTATTTCTGTCAGTTTCAGACCCCTTTGAACAGTGATTGCTCTCATTGGTATCTGTTTGTCTTTTTAAAATATATATTTATTTTTGTAGTTTAATTAAGTATTTAAAAATTCCATTGCTTTAAATAATATATTTTAATAGGGATTAGCATACTTGCTGGTATCTTATCGAAGATCACATCACAATTGAACATTAATTATACAAAACTTTTGACAGGATTATAAAATTACTCGTATCTGATTTACAGCTCTATTTGATGTATTCAAAAAAAGTGGCTGGACTTGAAAACAGAATAATTTCTTAATTTGACTTGTTTCATTGTACCACTATTTATAATATGAAATAAAGTATTAAAAGTTGAATATTTTCGCAATTCGCAATTAGAGTTACGATGCTGCCTTTTTCTAAATATAAATTGCTGCATTTACATCAAAAAGTTTACGGGCGGCATAAGTCTGTAAAGATTGAAATAGAATCACTATTATCTCGCTATAACAGAGAGGTAGAGATATTTTATCCATGTATGATACGAAAGCGAAGCTTCATTCAACTGGAAGGTCACTTCTTACAGCCTCCTGAATTTAATTTGTGATAGCATTTCACTTTCTGTCAAAGATAAGAACTGTTTCTTAATCATCTATGCGTATTTTAACTAAAGATTCATCAGATAATTAAGCGACACGCGAACTTGCAAATTTAATAGATGTTTTAAAACTTATTAACTAAGCTTTAAATTAATGAAAATTTATTAATACACCAATGCATATGATTATTTCTTCCTTAAATTTAAAATTTATAACGATCTTCTCTGTCTTGCAATTGCTGTAATATTTTTGCTTCTGTACATTTAAAACTAGGGTAGTATCATCTAACAAAAGTCGTGAATCAAAAAGGGTGTATGCTTTCAGGGAAGAATCGTGCTAAAGAACCTGTCAACTTTAATTGCCTCTCTTACTCCTGAAAATAAATACATTGCAACTGCTGATGAACTGCAGTCTTTGTAAAAGCGAACGTCTGAAAAGAAGAAAAATTTACTTTTATTTTATTTCTCTGTCTCCTTCGTATAAGCTATTTTTCATTTTTATAGTCGGTCATTCTCACACTTTTTAAGAGAGAGATATTGGTTCATTATACGCGCCTTCATATTTTAGGGTGTTATAGTGGACCATAAAACAGAATTGCTTAGCACTCGTCAAGGTAACTTTGCACCAGAATAAAATTTTTGTTAAAAGTGAAATAGAGAAAAACTTATGAGGAGTGCGGGATTGAGATTTTTTTTTCTTGTTTGAAGGCAACAATGATAAATGTATCTTATTCCTTTAACTTACGAAACAATCATTCAGGAGGTCAGAGAATGAAGAAATCATTGAGTCAGTTTTTCAGCTGAAGTACAACAGTTTTTAATGCAAATGCATTTAATGTGAAAGATAATAAACTTAGCTTTCATTTTGTTTCTTTTAATACGAATTTTTTGACTTGTGGTAACTTTGTATCGAAAAAGATGGTTTCTTTGCAGCATGGAAATTTGCGGTACAGAGCAACCTCAGTTGTATTTTTAATTTATTTTTATATTAATATCAAGAACTATGCTCACTTTCAATTCAGATTTACCATGATGTATGAAAGGATGTTAGGGAGTTTTAAGTCAACGGATTTTTCTCCAAAGGTCCTAGAAGCTCGCTTTAATGCTATTTCACAAGGTTAGATCACTCTTAAACAGGCAGAAAATTTTTTAGTACCACAAGTGAACAGTTTGTAACAAAAGTAAGGCACTTCTTATAAGAAAATCTGGAAATCCCCTGGTTTTTTCCAATGAGAATTAAAAGGCATTTGCAACTTGCATAGACCAGTTCAGTGACTCTGGTGTTCCTGTCAGTAATGTAAACTTCAATATGATAATAAACGCTTCTCCAACTAAGAAAAGTATGGTAATTGATATATATAATAATAATACACTTAACAATGACCGGATAAAAAAGTTTCTAAAATCTCAATCAAAAGGCAATTCTGATTTGACCGGATACAATGGCGTAAAATTGTTTATTATAATTGGATATTTATAAAAAAAATTCTTTTAAATTTCCACCAATGCTTTCACTAAATATATCTAATATTGATAGAGTGAGTTTGTTATTGAAATTTACTGAAAAAAATATTCATCGAAAAAAAAATCCGCACTTATGAAGTAACTTTGAAACAAAAATTTTTAAAAATTATAATTTATTATTAAGCAACTGTATGATCCAAATTTTGCTGCAAGATGTTTCTCTAGTAATTACTCAACGAGGGAAAAATCAGAAAAGCTCTTTTTAGAGAAATATACGTAAATAGTTTCAAAGTTCTTTCTGAACGCATATAATAGTTGCAAAGCAATCCCGTTCTACGGAATATGCTAAACCGATTATAATTGAAAGGAATTCGTTATCCACTTTTAGTGTTTTAAACTGTCTAATTGTTGGCAGAAGAAAAAAAACTGTATTCCAAATTCGATTTCCTAGTACCATAATTCCATTGAAAAATCATTTATAACGTATGTTTAGAAGTGATTGTGTCTCAATTGACAGATTTCGTTCAAAATTAGACACGCATTAATATTTTTGGTGTTAGTTTAAACATCTGACTGCCTATTTTTAAAACCGGTATTTACATGCAACATTCGGAAACATGTTCAAATACCGTTGAAACAAGCGAATTGCTATTTATGTGCAAGTCTTTGTTATTATAATACGATTCGACGCTGTAATAGTAAGGAGTAGCAGCAATAGCTTGCGAAAATCGTAGGATGTACCAAAAATTATACTTTCTTCCTACTCGCGGAAATCGCGGGATAAGCAGTCAGAGGCTAAATGCGCTGGATCTCATTTATCTAGCTTGCTGCGTTCCTACGTCGCAGCGTTTACTTACATTGGATAAGCATATATACAAACGGCCCATATATTATAGGATTTAGGGAAAAAATTCGATGCCGCATTGCAATTGTGATAATAAAACAACATACCAAATTTAACCCATCGAGCTTCTTACTTTTTTAATCCAATTTTTAAATAATCTGGCTATTAAGGGTTAACACCACATAAGAGAATGTGCATTACATTGAAATACTGATCAGATGACGAGAAGGGCACCTGATCTGACACCGCACTTTTCGGACAATACATATCACACCTAAATTAATTGTGCTTTATTGACAGCTTCCTGTTAAACGAGAAATTTGCTTTTAAAACTCTACTTCTGTAAACTAGGCCAAAATTACTTTTTTGCGTGTTCCATTTACTGAGGGTAGTTGCATCGTTTCGTGCAAAATCTGAAATTCTACCATTCATAGTTATGCATTAAAGTTCCCGTATTATATTAGAAGATGACTTCTATGCAGCAGACACCTTTTAACATCAACATGTTGCCATTCATCGCTAGATGACCTGCATAATTATTACAAGAAAATTTGCTTGACCGATGACTTTTATGGAGAAACATGGCAAAAGAAGAAAAACTAATGTTTAGAATTTCTGAAAATTAATTCATCCGTTTCGTTATTTAAAGTACACCACCCTAACTCCCGATAAATAGAGAAATAAATTCAAGGTTACCCACTTAACCTATGACGAACGCGAGAACGATTATGACTAGCATATGTATGATATTTAACAAAACTGTAATAAACATTCCAAAAGAGCACCATTCCTTTTGGCAAGAGATTCAAACCACAGAGAAAAAGAATCAGAGGTCTCACTCCGCAATTTGATCAGCGCCCCCACTCGCCATCCAAGGGAACTAGCCACATCGATACCCGCCGTTTCAAACGGAACTCCAATGTCGCCGCCATGTTAGCTGTGTTGTGTTCGATGTCGATCTTAAGAACAAGTAAGTTTAATACGTTTCCTAACTTACAATCAAAGTCGATTTATGTTAATCAAACATTTGTAACATTTAGTTTCACTTTTATAAATGAAATAATGAAGTTTATTTTTTGGTGCAATATCCGTTGTCTCAAACTTCTCATCCTAATAGAATAATACTGTTGACGCAATATGCAATATAGGAAAAATGTATGCATTCCTGTATTTTTATAGATTTATATCGCTTCTTAATAATATGACCTGGGAATAAAAACAACCTTAATAACTATCAATCCTTCTTTGACTATTGCTGTGAAAATATTTATTGTTGACTTTTATAATAATTTCCACGAGCTATTATTCTTTTATCAGTCAAGTTGAAATTATATTTGAGCTTCTATGTTAATATAAACACCGCAGTATATTACAAATTATGTACTTAATAATACATTCATAACTATATTGTAGAAATTAAGATAAAGTTTTCTAGCATCTTCAGGTTATTTTGCTTTTGAGTTGTTTTGTGTTATTGTATTTTACAACATGAAAATTGTTATTCTTTGTGCTGAAAGTTAAAGTAATTTTGGGTTGTGTATTAAGTATTTTTAGTTATATCTTACAAAAATCTTTCTAATTTAAAAACGATCTGTTGTGAAATGCTATTAGATGTAAGAGCTGACTAAGAATATCTGTAGTCTAGTTAATGTTACACTATTTTATTATTACAATATTATAGTGCTTCAGTTTTGGCCACATTAAGAAAAAATTCGAATTTTCACAGTGGATGACTGGCTAAAGCTTTTTAAGTCATACTTACACTGTTCTTTAGTAAATTTTTCTTGCCTTTCTGTTAATTATAAAATATTTCTGTGGAAAAATTTATTTTTTGAGTTATGAATACTTAAATAATTTATCCCAATTTGTACCTGTTTTGGCCACTTCTATGCACCAGTTTTAACCACATTAATATCATACTATATAACAGGAAACAATGAATATTAAGCAAAGATAAAGCATTTTTATGCAGTATGTATTTTATTACATTATTTTCATATTTTACAAACCACTTTTTTTATTGAATTTGTAGAAAAGTAAAATAAAATGTACATTAGTTGACTTTAGCTGTAAGTTTGAGTTAAAGAGGCAGGAAGCAGAAAACAATCATTTAACTTGGTTGGTAATATACATGTTGTATAATACTTGCATAAAAAATTGTTTTTTTTAAGGCGGAGGGGTAAATTTTTATGCAAATACTTAAAGCATGCGTTTAGGAAATTTTAAAAAATGAAGTTTCATCAGTATTGTACACCTGTTTGGGATTATCTAAAGCACTCGTTTCTTCACCTAAGAGCTCTTCGACTCCTTAAACCAAGTTCGGCTTTTGTCATCTATGATATTTGCCTGTGTTTTATTAAAAATCTCTGCCTTATAACTAATTCTAGGATGCTATTATATAAAAGGATTATATCACTTTCTGCCTGGCCTTCCATTTTGAAACTAACATTATATTTTACTGGCCTGGATATCTTTTGAATAGATCAAGAAGTTTGTCTTTGACAATTGAAAATCCCATTCTTGCAATTCCCAAAATCTATTCTTCCAACTGATATTTTATCTCAATTCTTTAATTCTGCATGAGAATTACCATGCCCACCATAGCCGGAAAATGATGCCCTCCCCTGTAATTATGCGATGCAAGGTGGAATGAGGCATTCCATAAACTTTGCTAATCTTTACTGCAGGCTTTCCATTTTGATTGTCTTTAATTGCATTTCAAACATTAGTTGGAAAGTAGCAAAATCTTTTGATGGAAATATCACCTGACTTCTTTTATTTAAATTGGGATTTTTGCCTCGTAAAATCTAAACAAAACTAAATTAGTTACTTTTATTTTATCCTGATATTCTTAAAAGTATTTTATGAGTAAAAACATAATAACAAACCATGTGGCCAAAAGTGGAACAAGTGTTGTGCCCCTTTTGGCCACATGCATGGCCAAAAGTGGTACAACACTTGTATTATGTATTATTACAATGTTACATCAATTTATTTGCTGCTATAAGTATGTATATATTATAAATAAATCAGTAACTTTATATAACATCTTTTATTTGCAAATTTAAATTCCATTTTAATAAGATATTTCTTATTAATTTTTATTAATAATGTAGAGATTTTCCAGATGAAAATTTCATACTCTTTTGTATAAATAAAATATAGAAAGCTTTTCTGATAAGCATCTTAGCTAATATTTTATTTAGAATATCAAAATATTTTTATCTATTTTTATTATCACAACTTGATACATGAAAGTTAATTTTATTGTTAATGACTTAGAATTCTAATTATTAGTCTTGGTTAGAGACCCTGTGAAGTGAATATTTTATTCATAATAATGCATGATAATTGAGTAGTGTTTTTTATATAAAGAAATTTATGTTATAGAAAATGGAAATCTAGTGGAATTTTATTTGTCCTTTCAAGCAGTTCGAGATTTTTGCAGTTGCAAATTCTACAGGATGACGAAGTTGGACAGGAGTTTTAAGTCTTGGTAGGAGCCACTCTAGGAAAGAAGGGGCATTCTATTATGTCCCCCTCCAGCTATTGATTGGGGCCGCAGTGGCCTAGTGGCAAGGTCTGGACCTCGGGACCGGAGGGTCGCAGGCCCGAAACCCGATTCCATCAAAGATTTGCCGTGTATGGGGCCTGTTGCACGCTAAATCATACACAGTGTCCAAACACCCTCCCGTTGGTGTTGCGCCGAAGTTTTGAGAGGAAGTCCAAGCTCTGGTGTCGTCCTGGTCATCTGACCGCAATTCAAAATTACGAGGTCCATCCCTAAATAGCCCTCGTGTTGCTTCAAAACGGGATGTTAATATAACCTAACCTAATACAGCTATTGATCTTTTTAAAAAATTACACTCCCTTATATTGTATTTTTATGCTATATATAACAAATAAATCTGGTTTCTAGGCAGTGTTTGTTAGAAATGTTATGTATTAACAATCCAGCTATTGATTTTTAAAAATTACACTCCCTTACATTGAATATTTTTATACTATATATAACAAATAAATCTGGTTTCTAGGCAGTGTTTGTTAGAAATGTTATGTATTAACAATGTTGTGTACTTTGTTATGCTTGTTGAATAAAATTGTGACATTATATTTTGGTTTTTTTTGCATTTATTTGTATTATAACATCTTGTTACAAAAATCAATGAATGTATTTGTTTTCTGAGTTGAAAAAATTAATGTGTATTGTTGAAAAAATAATTTGTTGAAGTTTAATTTATTCTAAAAAAGATGGTATAATATTAACTTAATCAAAAAATTTAATATCCTGCGGAGTTTTTTAAAAAATTGAATTTTCTTTATGAAAATAACATTCTATTAGTTTTTAAATCTTGGAACAAAAATGAATGTGTATTTATTAAAAATTAATTTATTGTTGAATTTTTAAAGTATTCTGAAAGTATAATATTAATTAAAACAACAAATTTAGTTTCCTATAGAGTTTAAGGAAACCACAAGTGAATTTTCTTTATGGAAATTACATTTTATCAATATTTGTATCTTGGAAAAATGAATGTGAATTTCTTAAAAAGTAATTTTTCGTTGAAGTTTTAACATGTCCCAAAAGAGATGGTGTAATATTAGCTAAATTAATTTCCTGTTGGTTTAAAAAAATTTTATGATCTGAAAGAATTTTTCTTGAAAAAGAATAAATGAAATTATTAATATGAAAAATAGTTTATCTTCTTAAATTATTTATCCACTGGTTATAAATGATTGCTACACTTCAAATAGGCAATTCAACTTTTTTTTTAATGTTTCAAATAGGCAATTCAACTTTTTTTTTAATGTTTTGAATGATGTTTAATATTTACTTTTAATTTCTGTATTAAAGAAAAGGCTAATTTAATGAGGAAAAAAAAGTTTTGTGATTAGAATAATTATATAAACAATAATTAACGGCATTATTATTAAAACAATGTCAAATTAACAATATATATATAAAATAATCTATTAAATTTAATAATCGTTGAAAAACGAGTTAAATATCGAATAAATGCCTATTTATTGTTTACATCGTTGTCATGACGAAAGGGATTAATTTTGTTTACATTCGCGTCGCAGTGACGTCACGCTGACGTATTCTTGTTAGTTCCCTAGTCGGCCACAGATGGCGTACTGTCTATGTGAGGTGTAATGTTAAAAAAATTTGCCATTAAGGTCTATGGGAGTGAGACCTCTGATTCTTTTTCTCTGTGATTCAAACCTCCCTAGAATCAAGTGACCTCACTCATAACTAAAATTCACTTACACACTACATTTTACAATTAATTTTTTTGTTTTTAAATCTGAGTTTTTATTTCAAAACAACTTTAAAATATTTAAATTTTATTCTGTTTCAAATGAGTTCAAATTTAATTTACTTACAGATAAATACATTTTGAATTTTGTTTGATATTTCTGTGTTTATAAACATTTTCCATGATGTTTTAAAATCTAAATTTTACTTAAAAACCAATAACTTTTCAAATTTCAATTTCATTCCATATAGATAATCGTTTAATTTTGTTTGTGTTTTCATTGATATTCCAAGCTTTATAATCATATTCCCTGATTTTTTTGCTTTAAATGTGAATTTTCCGTAAAAACGAATAACTTATATATATATATATTTGGATTCTTTGAAATTGATTCTTTGATTGCAAAATTTGTACCGAACAGACAGACAGACAAGAAAGCGAGTTAATAAA
>BGPR01007004.1:56585-74881 GCA_013235015.1 Araneus ventricosus | reverse complement strand
AATCTTGAATTTTCTGTTGGTCATATTCGGTAACTGTTACAAAAATATCATTAGATTTAGTGACTTTTGTGAAGGCTACGCAGAATTATTCTTAAGACAGCATTTGGGAAGTATGATCCAACTCTTTGAAGCGTTTCCCCCCTGAGTCTTATTACCGAATAGATCACACCCGTTTCGCTCATTAACATCTTTTGTTTGGTGAACGATACCATGTTGATTTTATTGTCATCCGCATTTCTGCTTAGTGTCCTCTTTTCAATCGTAATCGATTAAATTTTTTTCGTACATCATCTTCAGACATTTGTAACTTGAAGGGGGACCTCCCATCCGAATATTTTTAATTTCTTGAAACCAATTGGATTTTATAATTTTATTTAAATATGACAATATGCTTAAACCAATTGGATTTTATAATTTTATTTAAATATGGCAATACAGTAGAGTCTCGATAATTCGAGGTGGACGGGACCTGGCCTACCTCGAACTATCGAAAACTAGAATAATCGAAATCATAAAATTCAATAAATAAATAAATGGAAATAAAAGCAATTTTTAAATTTCAGTGTAGTATATTTAAATAAAAAATGTACTTACATACTATAACATAACTGCTGATAGCAACATATTAATTAATCTTAAAATAATTGCCAATTGTTTTTGTCTAAACACATTGCTCCTATATTTCGATCTTATATATATCCCGTTTTCTTTGGGGTGGGGCATTTCTGCAGGTGGCTTCGGGGTGCGCAGTGGACATATGATCCGTCGAACAACAAGAAAAACCAGATGTAGTAATTCTTTCACGTGTTGTGTATGTGATGGTCATTATTTGGGAGCTGAACTGATTTTTTTCACTAACTCGGATTTATGGAAAACTCGAACAATCGAGACTCTACTGTATGCTTAAACCAATTGGATTTTATAATTTTATTTAAATATGACAATGTTCTTAAACCAATTGGATTTTATAATTTTATTTAAATATGACAATGTTCTTAAACCAATTGGATTTTATAATTTTATTTAAATATGACAATATGCTTCTACACTGACGTGTCTCATCTTTATGAACTTTTTATAATGTGCCAGTTGCACGACATGGCCAAAACTGGCATTTGCGCCCTGAAACCCAAACTCACTCACTTGCCCTGAGACTTATTGAAAGTCCTTGCAAAAGAAACATTCAGTGAGAAGTAGATTCAGAGAGAGTGGTGACAAAGAAATAATAAATAGGATACTTGCTAAATGATTTAAAACAACACTGTATTAAAGAAATGTATGTGACCTCTTTATTTGACTTATAGTAAACGTTCTGTAGGAGAAGCGCGTGTAATCTAGCATCCGTTCTGCATATTTAGTTAAGTATCTCTGGATTCAAATAAATATGAACTAAGTCGGCTAAACTGAGTTTTTGAAGTGTAGATTTTTTATCATTCTGTTTCCTTTTGTAATAACAGTTGATCAGCAATTATTCTAAGCTGTAACGATTTTAAGTCAGAGGAATTGTGAGTAAAATCACGCTCTTAAGCTGGGCACTCACTTGAAGGCTAGCTGTGCCATTTGTCCTAAGCCCCTTTTTTCTCCCACACATTTAAATCGAAAAATTACGCACGTCATTCACGTAGGCTCCAAAGTGTGCTACCATAACTCTTCGATCACCCCTATTCCTCCTCCACTCGGCGGTCCCGATTTTCTACCCTCGTCGCGAGGTTTCAATCCAGGCAGACCTCTTGATGTGCCGCTAGCCTCGCATCGGGGTCTCAAATTGGAAACGGCGTATGAAGTCTTGGATTTTGAGTTGGTTGGAATTCCATCACTCAAAATCATTTCTTCCAAATTTCATAGGTTTTTTACCTTCACGATGGCTTTTTCCTCCCCGTGTTCCAAAAAATTCCATTTTAGAATGAATGTGAATGGCCTGCTTTAGAGATTGCAAAATACATAGGTTTCTCTACAGTTTACTTATACTTTGAGGTGTTTGTTTATGATTGTGTTTCCCCCACAAATTGGACCGTATTTGATGTCACTGTATTTGTATTTTTGCTGTGAATTTGTTTTGAATTCTTTTTTTAAATTTTTATACAATATAACACTTTTTCTTTGTGCTCTTCCTCACCGACCGTTAAAATGCTCCGTACCTTATGGGTGAGTGGGTGGGAATGGGTGATAAATAAATATACAAACAAACAGGTGTCATACATTCAATCAAAACTCTCCTTATGTAAATTTACAACCATCCGTTTAAATGACTACTTTTTTTTTTACCTCATAAAGCATTTCGAAAAAATAGAAATATTTATTTTTGAAATTTTCTCATTTCCATTTCAGCCTGAAAAGGGGAGATTTCTACATTTTGATCACATCACATTTTGGGTAGGAAATGCCAAACAAGTAAGTGTTAGATATGAAAACCTTACCAATTTCAATTAATCATTTATATTTTACAACTCCCTTATTTCATTACTAGAAAATCACCCGTCATAGTATGACGGGTGCAAATTGCCTCTTCATTCGAGGGATTTCCCGTCAAATTTGACGTGTTTAAATAGATGTATATGCGAGAGAAATGTTTAACATTGATTGGAAACAAATAAAATTAATATATGTTTTATGACATTTATATATTTCATCATATTAAACTAATTCATGATTGTAAAGTATTAAATTATAGTAAAAAATATATACAAAATATGTACATAATAATTCAATAACCATAAAATTCTCAACTTGTCAAACGTAAGTCAAAAGCTGAAATTTCAAAGGTATTCTTTTTCGAAATTCTAATCAAAACAAAGCTCTTCTCTGCTTGTCAAACGTCGACAAAAAATATTTTCAAATTATATCAACACGATTGCAATAAATAATCAAATGCATCGTGGCGTCCAAACTATATCACGTACATGATATACCACTGACATGATTTAATACTTTCTATTAAAAACGGAAATTAATTTGAAATAATATATGAATAATATAATTTAAAATTTCTCGGGAACTATTGATCAAAATTTTGTGTCAATCGATAGCAAATTTTATTTCACTATTTTAGAGCTATTAAATTTAAAATTGGAACGACAATTACTTTTTTAAATTTAAAATTACGGAAATTTAGGTGCTGTAACAATGAATAATGCTGTTTAACGTCTCGCAGTGCTATGGCGCGAATTTTATTGTTGGTGACGTCAGTGCGTTACCGGATCAGTGAGAGACAGATCTGGGCTATTGTATTAGTAATTTCAATCATAATTACTAGATATTTGATAGGCTTATTTTTTTAACATCGTTACTTGTTATAGGCAGCTTCCTATTATTGCACGAAGATGGGTTTCGAGCCTTTAGCGTACAAAGGACTGGAAACTGGATCGAGAGAGGTTGCTGCCCATGTGGTGAAGCAAAACAGGATTTTGTTCGTTTTTATGTCTCCTTATAATCCCGGAAACAAGGGTTGGTATCTTTATAAAAAAAAATGCTTAAAAAATCTTTTGTGCTTAATTATTCATACATTTGTTCAACTTTTTAATTCATTAACATAAATTACTTTTAATTTCATTAAAGGCTAAATAAATGAATTACATCCATATATAGTTTGGTGAGGGGGTGCCAGCTCAGTTGTCGTACTCGTCATCTGTCCGAGGTTCAAAATTATAAGATCCGTCCCAAAATAGCCCTCGTGTTGCTTCAAAATAGGACGTTAGTACAACTAAACTAAATTAAACTAAAGTAAGCATCCATATACAGGGTGTCCACACTTATCGTGATCCAATAGCTTATTTCTAAACTGTTAGAGTTTCCAATTGAAAAAATGCTTTAAATGAATGGAAGAATTATAATATATGTTTCGTAAGTGAATAAATATATTTTTGAAAAAGTTATGAATTCTAACTTTTTATACGGTCCCCCGGTCTTATCAGTCATATTTAGTGAAATATTTTTGACACTCTAATATTTTAAACAAAAAAAGTCCCACTCTTCTGCGACTAAAATTGCCCGAGTTATGGAGCCTTGAATATCGCTCGCTGACTTACACCACTTTACACGTTTTGAATAGCCGTCTTGAAGACGATCCACCAATCAATGTGCAGCATTTGTTCGACGAGGTGGCTTATTGGTTAAAAATCATGAAATTCGAAGCTCCAAAACTCGCTAAGTTTTAGTCTAAAAAAAGTGGGACTTTTTTTGTTTAAAATGCTAGAATGGTAAGAATATTTTACAAAATATAACTGATAGGAGAGGGGGACCGTATAAAAAGTTAGAATTCGTATTTTTTCAGAAATATATTTAGTGACTCAAAAAATATATATTATAAATCTTCCCTTCATTTAAAGCATTTTTACAATTGGAACTATATGTCTATCTCTAACGGTTTAGAAATTAGCTATTGGGCCACGATAAGTGTGGACACCCTGTATAAAAGTGTCTGTGCCATGGGGAAGTCAGTCATAACGAAGAACACATTTAAGCATAATAATATAATTTCAAATTTAATTTACACCACTTCTCTTTTTAAAACGACCATATACGTGCCATTTGAAATAGCAGAACACTATTTTTAGAGTAGTATTTTCCTTCCTCTCAGCGAATTCAGATTGATAGAAAAGTACTTTTAGGCATTCTTCGACGACTCTCTTTTTTCCTACAAAGTTGGATATCTCGAAAAGTAATGTAGATATCGATCTGAAATTTTTACCAGATATTCCATCTTATATAACACGTACTGTAGTAGAATTGCAAATATTTCTCTCAAATTGAAAAAAAACTAAAAATATTTTTGAATTTACTCCTGATATTAAGCAATCTTAATGCACCAAGGCTCATTGTATAGGTGTTTTAAATACATATAATTTTCCTACTTAAATGGTTTCTCTCAGATTAATAGCATTTTATTTAAACGCAAAACACCAATGTTTCGAATTTCTTTCCCTCTCACCTCCTTATCCGGTCCGATGTCCGGGTACAAAACATAGTGCAAAGGTTTTGTTTATCCGGTCCAAGAACTTAAAGCAATAAAATTGATGTTATGTATTTTTTCCATATTTTGATACTTTTCATGACAATTAAACTGGACTGTACTTTTTGTAAATAAGAGTAAGGTAAGATCTTTTGTTTTGCAATGCTTTTAACAGATGGCAGCACCACCGAATGCTGGCCATTGAGAAAAGAGAGATTGCTGAAAATGAAATTATTTTTAATTTCTTTTAATTCTGTGATAATAAATAAGAATTGTGAGGTGATGTCATAATGAAGTATCTCAATTTAGGGAGAATCTGAAGACAGTAGGCAAACAATTCTGTTTTTTAATAATCAAAATTCAATTTGAGCAGAATGATTTTTTCAATTCCTACTATTAGTTCACACTCTCCCTATATATATTTATTTATATATCTTGTTCAAATTTTGCAATCGATTTTAAACTAACTTCCCGATGAGGTGGAGACTTGAAACTTTAAACATGGCTCAGAACTAGATGACAATGCAATATTAATTCGCTTTCTTGTCTGTCTATCTGTTTGTCTGTCATTTCATATTTTGCATGACGCATGCGCAGTACGTTTTTCATTATATCTCGAAAACTATTAACATTACATACTTGGTTCTTGGATATATGGTTGGCCCATGGGATCATCAAAGCACCCCTACATTTTATTCATATCTTTGCGCATGCGCAGTAAGTTTTTCATTATATCTCGAAAACTATTAACGTTACAGACTTGGTTCTTGGGTATATGGATGGCCCATGGGATCATCGAAGCACCTCCATATTTCAGCCATATCTTTGCGCATGCGCAGTACATTTTTCATTATATCTCGAATCACCTACATAGGAATTGACTTTTAATTTTTTTTTTATATTACTTGTTTATGTCACTCCAAGGACATTGCAGTGGCGTAGCGACGGGGGGGGCAAGGGGGTATAGATGCCCCTGGCGGAAGTCTCATGGGGCGCAATGGAGACAAAAAATTAGTGCTCTTATCTCACTTTTCGAAGCCAAGTATTACTAGGGAGCGAAAAAATAATACCGTGACCTACTAGCACAAGATGCTCTACAATATTGCTACGATATCTTCACGAAATATCATTTAGCATTCAGAATATCGCGAACAACGCTGCAAAAATACATTATATAATATCTTTGTAGTAATAAGGCCGGGCGCTTTTTAGACATGCTAAGCAACTAATGACGATTGCCGGGGGGCGAAAGAATCATATTATTCCCCGGACGCCACTTACCTTCGCTACGCCACTGGGAAATTGGTGCTTTGAAACCAAATCAGATAACTCGGACACTCTTAGCTACTTCAAATTGCTACTATAAACTTTTTCAATCAACAAACTTAGAAATGCGGCATTTTGGGGCTTTTTTTTTATGATATAACATCATTTTTTAGCAAATTTGTTTAGTTTAGGCTGGTTATCACTCCGATTTGAAGCGACTCGAGGTATATTTTGGTATGGACCTCTAAATTTTAAATCGCGGTCAGATGATGAGGGCGATACCTGAGTCGGTACACCCTCTCTAAATTTCCGCACCACACCAGCTGTATCATCTACACCTTGTTATATGTATTTTCCTATTAAAATGTAAAGTTCTTCTCAATCCATCCAATCTGGAAAGGAGACAAATGGCTCTAAATGCGGGGATGCAGTTGATGTACCCTCTACGGTCATTTAACATACACTAGGTCCATAAACAGATCTTCTGTGAACTGAAATCCGGTGCCCACGACACTCTGGTTCCAAGGCCAACACTATACCTGGAAGCCACAGAGACCCTCCTTTTTTTGTCAAAACTGACTAGAAAAATGTTACTTCATGCTAAGGATATGGTTTCCTTGTCTCTTTGATATCATTATATCATTTCGGATTTCGAAACTCAAAAGAAGTTTCTGCCTTAAATATATTTATTGAACAAATTGAGAAGATAAATATTTTTTTATTATTAGTATTTGTCTAAAAATTTCGAAACATTTATTTATTTCAAACTTTTTGAGAAATAGAATTCACATCTGTTATAATTATTTCAACATGCATTGTTATAAAAAGGACAAGATCAATATAAAGAAAACAAGGTTTAGTTATATTAACGTCCCGTTTTAAAGCAACAGGAGGGATATTTTGAGACGGGCCTCGTAATTCTGAACCTCGGTGAGATAACCACGACGACACATGAGCTGCCACCCCCTCTCCAGACATCCGCAGCACACCAGCGGGAGGACGTTCGGCCTTCTACGTAAGATTCAACGTGCAACAGGCCCAATACACGACGGATCCTCAGTGGAATCGAGTTTCGAAACAAGAACACTCCCAAAGCCGAAATCTTACCACTAGGCTACCGAGGACACCAAAGAAAACAAGGAGAGAGTCGTATAATAATCTTGCTAATTTTCAAATGCGTCAGATCAGCAAACATTCAGTACAGAAAAGCAGAATGCTTTAACACGTTCACGCCGGCGCGTACCACCGGTGACTCGAATTGATATGTCCCATCAGGCGGCGCGTACCAGCGGGAGCTAGCACTGATATGTCCCATCAGGCGGCGCGTACCACCGGTGGCTCGCATTGATATGTGCCATCAGGCTGCGAGTACCACCGGTGGCTCGCATTGATATGTGCCATCAGGCGGCGCGTACCAGCGGGAGCTAGCACTGATATGTCCCATCAGGCGGCGCGTACCGCCGGTGGCTCGCATTGATATGTCCCATCAAGCGGCGCCTACCACCGGTGGCTTGCATTGATATGTGCCATCAGGCTGCGAGTACCACCGGTGGCTCGCATTGATATGTGCCATCAGGCGGCGCCTACCACCGGTGGCTCGCATTGATATGTCCCATCAGGCGGCGCCTACCACCGGTGGCTCGCATTGATATGTCCCATCAGGCGGCGCGTACCGCCGGTGACTCGCATTGATGTGTCCCATCAGGCGGCGCGTACCGCCGGTGGCTCGCATTGATGTGTCCCATCAGGCGGCGCGTACCGCCGGTGGCTCGCATTGATGTGTCCCATCAGGCGGCGCGTACCACCGGTGGCTCGCATTGATATGTGCCATCAGGCTGCGAGTACCACCAGTGGCTCGCACTTGAATATTTCATCAGGCGGTGCGTACCACCGATAATTTAGTTCTTATAGTAACTAGAAAAAATTTCCATACTGTTGAAAATTAAAATAATGGAAATTTAACGTATATTAATTGAAAAGTGGTTATTTTATTTCAACTCAATATTATAAACATAACTTGTTTATAACAATATTATAAACTAACATAACATATAATAAATACGATAATATAAACATAACAATTCAATATTATGAAAATAATTGTTTATTTATTTCGAAGCAGTTTTAAAACATTTGAAACAAAGTGCTGGCAAAAACATGGCAACAACGGTGGTAAAAAAATAAAGAGCAGCAATGGTTATCATTAAGGTAAAATTGAATTTTTCACTTTAGTTCAGCGCCGCCTTATAAAGCAAAGCGCTCTTAGAGTAGCCGCCTATGGAAGAGAAACTTGAATTGCAGCGCCGGCGTGAACGTGTTAAAATAACTGCTAAAAGCTCTGCCATTCTGCAACTTCAACACAGAATCTCGCCTTGCGTTCAACATAGGTTTTTATCAGAGGCAGAGCTGATGAAATAGTAGATTTACACGGAGCAAAGGCCTAATCTATGTATTACACGTCAAAAGTTTTATTTGGTGTAGCATATTTTTAGTGCTGGTGGTCACTGGCAGTCAAATGACAGGATGTGGTTGGTGACACACTGCGAAAGTGTGCAAAGGAATTGTGGGATTGTTCCAGATTTTTACCGAACCATAACTGTGACTAGACGTCAATACCTCAGATTGAATCTGGGATAAACTCTGACCAGATGGATGGTCAGTGGGAACTCAGCCGCGAGATATTCTGTACTTGATCCCTAGATATAATATGATGAACCCATATCGGGAGACTACAAATAAAATCCCTGTATTTTATCTACGTAGGTGGTTCAAAAAGTAAAGTAACAAGTTCTGCGAGAGAAAAAGTTTATTCACGAAATCAAAGAGGTAGGCAAAGGTAGAAAGGAACTGGTACGTATTACTTTTCCATACAGTCACTAAGATGGTTGAAGCATTTGTGCCATCGGTAAACCAATCTATCGAAACCGGTATAGAAGAAATCAGGGTCCATGTGAAGGAGCCACTTCACGACGTCTTCCTGAACTTCGGCAGCGGTTTTGAAATGACGACCAGCTAAGTGGTTCAACGGTCCGAAGAGATGAAAATCACCTGGTACGAGATCCGGAATCTAGGGAGGGTATTCCAGTGTCTCTGAGGTGGACGTGATCGACATTTCTGCACACCTGTTTTCGTGAAAGAATGTCGTGTTTCCACACTTGTTTTTGTGAAAGAAAATCGTGTTTCCACACCTGTTTTTGTGAAAGAAAATCATGTTTCCACACCTGTTTCTGTGAAACAAAATCGTGTTTCCACACCTGTTTTCGTGAAAAAAAATCGTATTTCCACACCTGTTTTCATGTAAGAAAATAGTGTTTCTACACCTGTTTTCGTGAAACAAAATCGTGTTTCCACACCTGTTTTCGTGAAAGAAAATCGTGTTTCCACACCTGTTTTCGTGAAAGAAAATTGTGTTTCCACACCTGTTTTCGTGACATAAAACTCGCCATGTAAACTTCTTCTAGTTGGCGATGAATTTCAGTTGGAGATGTTTTCTTTAAAAGCAAAAACCGTATTACACTTCGCACTTCAATCCCCGACCATGTATCCGACCATTTATGGAGCAACTAGATCAATCTATTTGTGGTGTTTGAATGCTGTGATCATTTATCCTATTTAGGGGAATCACGGGGAATTTGTGCACCCGTAAGAGCTCTTGTTAACTTACCTTTTGAACCACCTACGTAAATAAATGTTTATCTTAGATTCAATAATTGAATTCCGTGCTCATCGATTCCCACGTTGCCTGAGTACGCTGCACTAGGTCTAAGCAAAGTCTGCAAGTTACTAATTAAAATCGCTTCTTTCTAGAAATGGGCGACCACCTCGTGACTCACGGAGACGGAGTGAAGGACATCGCTTTTGCAGTGGAAGACTTGGATGCAATCGTACAGGTGAGTCACGTATTTTATATATCTTTCCCCACTGGCCCATGTTGTGCCTTACACCCTTCCGGGTAGGCTGGGCCAGTGAGGATTTCAATCAATCAGACTATTATATATCAATCTGCAGGGCGTTGTTGCCCAACAGATAACTTCTGAACAGTTAGAGATGGAGATTATACTTCAGGTTGGAGAAAAGGCTTTAAATGACATGAAGAAACATACTTTATATTGTTTGGGTCAATTATTGCAGTTCTGAAAAATGAAAAAGTCTACATTTTTATACAGTCCCCCGTTTTATCAGTCATATTTAGTAAAATATTCTTCAGACCCAGTGGCGACTCATCCATTAGGACTGCAGAGCTGCAGCCCCCTGATATTATTTTTTAAACTTGCGTTTTTCATTTTTAATCTTATTTGCTTACTTTTCCACTCTCAGAGTGCAATGACTTGCAAAAAAGAAATAGAAAATTGAAAAAAAGACATAAAATGAATCCAAACGAAGAGAGACGCAGGTCTGAGCTGCAAAATACTCTGCCCCTCCGAAATCCATTCACAGCGCAGAAACTCCGGAGGGATGAAGCAACCCTTTCTGCCTTTAACTTAGACGGGCCATGGGTTGAAAGTCAACACAGCTCTGGCTGGCACGGAGCCAACCCGAACGAGAAAAAGATGATCTTTTTAATATATTTTTCTTTTTTTTTCTCATTCTCACACAAAGTAGTAATCTCATTGGCTGTTTATGGATTTTGGTTTCGGTTTGTGTCGCGTCAACCTAAACACATCTGGTTGATTGATTATTTGATTTTTCTTGATAGAAGGCTAGATTTCTTTTGGAGAAGATATTCATTTCTGGAAGAGTGTTAGCGAGGAGGAAAGTGTGTATGTGGAGATTTGAATTTTTTTTTTTCGTCAACAAAATCGTCACATGAACTTTCTCTTAACTTTCTGTTAGTAAAACTTGGAGTAAATGTCATATGCTGGTTATTTAATTTGTTTTAGAAGCAGGAAACTTCATATCTGGCTTTGGAATTAAAAAATTTGGCCTACTGAAATATAAAGTTGCTTTTTTAAAAATGTACTATCTTTGTAAATATTATTTTGCAGCCCTCCTCGTTTCTGAGCTTACGAGCCACCCTTACATTTTGAACAAAAAGAAAAGTTCCACTTTTTTGCGACTAAAACGGATCGAGTTATGAAGCTTTGAATATCACTATTTTAGACCATTTCAATGGCCGCCTTGAGGAAGATCCATCAATCAACACACACAGTTTCTTCGAGATTCCCGTTGATTGGCCTAAAATAGTGATAATAAGCTCAGTTTTACTATCAGAAGAATGGAACATTTTTTTGTATAAAATGTTAATGTCAAACTAAATTATAATGATGATGGCATGATGTATATGGAGCTAATGAACCAAATACAAAAGCTATTGCGATCTGGTCGAAGCCGTTCGGAATTTTGCGAACCTATCCCACTCAGCACAAATGCAGCCAACCCCTTCTCCAAAACCACTGAAATATTCGAGTAGGTCTGAGTTTCCACCACCACTACATAATAAATTAAACAATCATAATATAACAAATAAAACAAAGGCAACGCAGGAAGAGCACTCCAACTCAGAAACTAAATTATAATAATATTACAATTATTATAATTTAGTATTATAATTTATAATTATTATTATAATAGTATTATTATTATAATTAATATTATCTAATATTATATATTATAATTATTATTATAAACTGAATTATAATAATATTTTACTAAATATGACTGATAGGATAGTGGAATTGTATAAAATTCAGACTTCGTAATTTTTTCAGCTGTGCATTTACTGATTCAAACGACATAAAATATAATTTTTTACTTCATTTAGAACATTTTTCTGATTGGAAGTACAGTAAATCACCATTTAGACGTTTCTTATTTATACGTCGTTTACATTTACACCTTGTTGTATCACAGTCCCGATTCACTCGTTAACCATTGTAATGATAAAGTACTTCGTTTATACGAATCAAAGCTTCGCTTATACGTCGTTTTCTCTTCTTTCTAAAATTCTCATATTTTCTATCTCAGGCATTAATTCTCCTTTCCATTATTTTAAGATTTTTTAAAATTAAGATTCTTTTAACTAAGTGCCTACCATTATTTATTCGTCAGACGACGAATAAATAATGGTAGGCGTTTAATCAAATGTCTACCTGTATGCACATAAATCGTACAAAATAAGAAATGTATAATTAGTACTCAAGATATGCAATAAAGGTATTATTTTTCTCACTTTTATGATAAGTATTTAATTTTAAAACTTAACTTAATTATCGTTTTCAATACTGCGTAGTAATACACTAGTAGGGTAGACCGAGGCTAGTTGGGCCATTTTTTCTTCTAAGACCTTTTTAAAAAAGGAAATTTAAAATTTTGAAAAGCTTTTTAAGCTGACACTATTAGTGAACCTTCAGAAATAAAAAAATTGAATATATTAACTATCAGTGTTAATTTAAATTCTCAAACTGAAACCAAGTCGATTGGCCCAACCTGTTGACCAACCAAGTTGGGCCACTACTAACATGAAGCGACTATTACAAAACATTCTTCTATATTATTATACTTTATTAATTTAAGTAACGTAGTTGTGTTATTATCCACAATATGTGTATTATATACAAATTTTGTGCATTTCTATTCAATACAAACTGAGATACAGCTTTTATGGACATTGTTTAATTATAATCAAAATTGAGTCCGCATGATTTTTCATAACAAGTATCTTGCATAATAAATCTGGTACATTTCATCCCACATATTCAGAGATATTTCTATAACGCACATCCTGATAAACCCTGTGTAGCAGCGCGGGCCAACGTGCCCCGTGCGAAATGGCCCAACTAGCCCCATATCGCCATTTTTGTTTCTCATGAGTGGTGAGATTTATTCTGAAAGCATTTCGATAAGCAAACAAGACCTAAAGTAACAATAAAGAATTATCTTTCTGAATATTATTTGTAAAAATGGAAATTATAATTTATAAGCAAAGAAAAAAACGATTATTCATAAGTGAGAAAATTTACCCAGCTTAGTAAAAATTAGAAAATTCTGGCTGTTCTTTAATGAACGCTACTTCTTTAATGACGCTGATGTGGAAGAAGGAAGGCGGGGTAATACACACTTGTCTGGAATGGCAGCGTTAAATACCGAAAAGTATTAAAAATATCGCGACTGATCCAACGTGCCCCTATGCCTAACTAGCCCCGGTCTACCCTACTATCTTAAAATACTCTAAAATTATTACTTTTAAATGAATTTGCATTAGTAGTAACACTAAATTTATAATAATCATAGCTGTTTAGTAAAATTTCGATTTACGTCTTTTTATTTATAAGTCGTTTTACGTCAACCCCTTGAAAGACGTGTAAACGGCGCTATACTGTATATGCCCATCTCTAACGTTTTAAACATTAGATACTGTGCCACGATTAGAGTGATCACCCTGTATTTTGCAAACAGAATTACTGTCTTACCTCCACGAGAAAAGCCCTAGACACGAGACTTGCCTATGGCGGTCGTTATGGAAACGGGATATTCCACTGAATTTTTGGGGGGTGAAGGAAAGGGCGTTATTTCATTTGACGCAGATGGAACCCGCGGAAGTATCAGTTCTCTTTGTACTTCGTTGGAAAACGAATTCCTCGCCTAATGGTAGCGCGCTTAGGTTGCCAAATGTTGCGGTTGATTTTATAACTGTATTCCTGTTTTCTTCGACTCGTCTATTTGAGGCAACCCTGTTCACGGTTTTTCTCCTGGCGGTAGGACAGGGTAATTCTTGATTTCCACGGCCCACGACTTTGCGCCAAGCAAAATGGCGCCAGGATTATCGCCAATTTGAAACTACTCGTTTGTGGTTGCCACATTTGGCGGTTTATCACGAGGACCGTGAATATCAAGAAGTACCCAGAATTTGTAACACTGCTATAACGACTTTCCCTTCTATTAAAGAGAGCCAAAGCGAGGGGCGGAAAAATCGTGCGAGACATATGGGAAGAGACAGACGGAGGTGGAACCGCCCGATTCGCTGTTGTGCAGACAGTAAGTGCAGCTCTTCATTTAATATAGCGTTAATTTAGCGACAGCAACGCATGTTCTGTCTAACTAAGACATCGTTTCTTTCTGCAGTTTGGAGACACCACTCACACGTTTGTTGAAAGAGCGAACTACCATGGGCTGTTCTTGCCTGGATATAAGCCACCCATACAGAAGGATAGAAGCCTCAAAAACCTGTAAGTATTGTTTTGCGAAATATTCCGGTTTTCGAAGATTTGTAGTGTGACAAAAACCGAATTAAAAATCATAAGAAAGGCGCAGTTTGGGTCCTCGCCGTAGATTTTTCGTGAAAACGTCGGGATAAAATCATAGAACAAGTGTTTCGTATTAATATGCAATTTAATTATCAATCTCTTTAATACAATATTTACACAGAGTAGTATAATGGTTAAAGAATAGATAAATAACAAGTGTATCGCATGTAGCAAGGGTCTGTGGTAGCTTGTGATTTATCTATTCTTTAACCATTATACTACTCTGTGTAAATATTGTATTAAAGAGATCGATAATTAAATTATATATTAATACGAAACACTTGTGTTATGATTTCATACAGACGCTTTCACGAAAACACTACGGCGCGGACCTGAACTGCGCCTTTCTTATATTTTATTTAGAGCATCTTTTGATGGCGCTATCTGTTGACAGTATATAGAACTACATTTCGCGTATGCGCAGTAAAACATTATTTACTACAAATGCTCATATTTCCCGTAATATTAAAATTTTTGAATTCAAATTTTAATAAAATGTTTCTTTTTCGTATTCGTCGTCAAGTATTCTGTAAGTTTCGTACAATTTGAAAGGAAACTGCATGTTATAATTTTTTAAAAATGTGGAGTTTGAAATTTTCAATTTAAGACCGATTTTTACTTATATTCTGATAGTCTTTAGTGTTTTTTCTGATAGATTTTAGTGTCTCACTTTGGGTCCTAGTAATGCTCCTCACACTCTTTAAGATGACGCCAGAATCAACCTCCTAGCTAACCGCGTTTCCACGCTACACTTATTTATAACCTTACATAGAGCTAATTCATAACAATCACGCTCATGCGCCTACACTGGTACGATGACGTCACAGGCAAAACAAATACTATGCGAAAAATTCTTACTGATATGATCTATCCGTTGTTGGGTCAAACTTTCTTTTCGCATTATTAGTCTCATAGTTATTAGCGATTCAAATCTGACGGTATTATTTCACACAAGAAAGTTCGACCGACTATCACTGTAACGAGCGGAAAGATTTTTCTACATTAAAAGGATACACAAGTTTATTTAGAAAAACCTCCTCTCCACGACCTGGTAAGCAAAGGCAGGTTCCTTTTGTCCGCAGTTATAAGGAAAAGAAAATTTCTCACCTCTCCTTTCGTCTCTAATTCCCTAACGGTTGGTGCTATGCGGATGAAAAGAGAATGGAACTGATGTGAATTTTTTCAACGAAGTGTCATATGCATAAGTTAAAGGGAAGGCAAGTTAGGGGAGTGAAAACCAGTTTCTAAAGCATAACCTGTAAGCAAATTGCAGGTATCGAAAAACTTTCAGTACAAAAGTTGTTCGTCATGATGAGGCCCAACTTGAATTATCTTTCTATATTCAATCGTAAGAGAGTTATGGGAAAATGGAAATTTTCCCCCTTCATCACCATTTTTTGCTCTTTTGATCTGAATACAGTCACTCATGGACTCACCCGAGATATTCACCCTCCCTACAACATATCACTCGTCGGTTTAAATCCAACCAAAATAATTTTAGTTATAGAGTTTTCAAAACAGCATGGGCAAAGCGTGGGATATTGTGTTTGTTTAGTTTTATCGTTCGGGCTTCATCAGTTTGCTTTCCCTGTACTTAAATAATATTTTATAATAAGTAATATTTTATATTAGTAGATTTTTCCCCGTCGGCGTTTATTCACTCTACACCTTTTGACGAGTAAATCGACATGGGTAGATGGACAAAGTCTGATAGATACAGGGAAGAACGAGGAGGTCTAGGGACAATGATCGGCGAAGATCTGCACAAATTTTCCCGAAGTCGTGTCATGAGAACCAACTTCCGATCTGTAGTATCGCTATTTTCTTCACAAAATTTTCAGAATTAATCGCAATATCACCGTTTAACGCCATTTGATCTAACAGCATTCACAGTAGATCAAAGTCTACCAGTCGGCTTTTAACTTCGAAAACAAAGATATTTCTAATATTTCCTGATAAAATAAGAGAGCTTTGCAATTGCTCAAATAATAAAATGGTACATTTATCGCCGAAATGAGTGAGAATAACCTTTTATTGCCTAGGTGGTTTCAGAACAAGCCTCTAGATCTTCTTTAGTTAGGTCTTTTCTTGTTCTTCATTGAATTGGTTTTTATGTGCGAAATTCTACATTTTTGCAATCAATGAAAAGTAAATAATTTGGAGAAAAGTTGATGATATAATTTTACTAAAAACATGTTTTCTTTCTCCAATATCTTACGTTTTGTAGCATCTAAGCAATATATTTTTGTGTTGTTCTAAATGTTTATTGAAATTAAATGAAATTACCTTTGTTTTATCTGTGAGAATAGAATAATGTGCCTTTTTGTTTGATAAGAAATATTTTGTTCATTTTTGATAAGCAAGTTAGTTTGAAAAGTTGCATGATAGAATAGACATTTCTTCATATCTTGTTATAATTTTATAACAAGAGACCTGATGCCATTTGTGGTGTAACGACTTTATTAGTAATTTTATTATGAAATTTCCAAATGCTGATTAATTCAGAGAGTTCCACCGAAATTTAGTATCACGGAAGGCCTTTTTTGAATTCATTTTATTATTTAACGTTACCTTTCTCATAAGATTATGAAAGACGAAAGAAAGGTTAAATTTGTTATTATGACATTTTTAATGAAGAAAATTTTCTTTCAGGCCACCAGCTGGATTGGACTTCGTCGATCACTGCGTCGGAAATCAGCCTGATGACGCAATGGTTCCAGCTTCCGACTGGTAAGTTTGCACCTGTCATGTACCAATACGATAAAGGTGGGTTTACACAAGACCTTATATTGTCTTGAAAATAAGTTCACGCATGCGCGGAAAATAGATAAGATATGCGCAGAAATAGCGGATAATGGCAAGTTCTTGTCCCGACGGGATAACTAGATGCATTTGTCCCCGCTTTCTGCGCATGCGTGAACTTATTGTCGAGACAATGTTGGCCTGGTGTAAACCTTGTTTAAGAGTAACATTGCGGAGAAGAAATCATCCGGGAGGAAAGGAAATTGATGAATATGCAGAGTTAACAAAGACTATTTTCAAGCAAGCCCACTGAAGTCCTTATTTTCTACAGAAAAATAAATAAGATCGCCTTTATTTTCTTTTACGCACTGAATGGCAAGTAAGCATAGATTCGCTTATTTATTTATTTCTCAGGTACGAGAAGAGTTTGATGTTCCACCGCTTCTGGTCCGTGGACGACAAACAGATCCACACCGAGTACTCCGCTTTGAGGTCTATCGTCGTCACCAACTACGAGGAGACGATCAAGATGCCCATCAACGAACCGGCTCCAGGGAAAAAGAAATCCCAGATTCAAGTAATTTGGTTATAGTCACTTCCATCTGTATTCTCATGTCGAATACAAGTTGTAACTTTCTTCGTTCTTGCACAATTTCGGTGTATAAAGGTTTTCACCCTTTGTACCAGTGGTGTAACTAGGCAGTATGGGAGTGGGGGTTCTTTTGGAAGCGCATACCCTCAAGGGGCTTTCATCTTCCGTTGACAGCTGAAATGGAATGGGTTAGTGACATGACATTTTTAATTTGGACCTGAGTAAAAAGTTATAATAAGAAAACTTTTAACAGTTAATAAGTGTATGAAATTAATCTTACAATGACACTGGTAATTATTACAGTAATAAAGTAGATAATACAAGAGATAAGTAGTTACCTAGAGCTTTTTTGTCCCATATCGGAGCGATCTTGCCTCTGATGTTTCAATTAAGTCATGTTGGTTGATTCAAAGGAGGAAGGAAGGGGGGAGGGAGAGTGCGCTTAACGATGGAGAACAGCTCTAGGCCTTCGTCGATTGCGATTTCCGCGGGGGTCGTACGTAAT
>BGPR01007004.1:39584-54384 GCA_013235015.1 Araneus ventricosus | reverse complement strand
ATTATGAGCCAGATGCGACAGCTGCTTGGTCAGTAGGTGCGTTCATTGTTGTAGTCTTTTATTAAGATAGAAAGCGCAGGGCAGCAGCGATGCAATTTTTTTCCCACACATATTCTATTTCTTAATGCGCGGTACATGTTTTTTATATATTGACTAAATATTAAAAGAAATTTGTCCTCCCGCAAAAGAAAAGGGAGGAGTTTAGATAGCCACACAGGCTTCGGAGTACCGGCATCTCTCGCATCCGGACGATGAGCATGAAAATTATGAGCCAGATGCGACAGCTGTCTGGTCAGTGAGTGCGTTCTTTCTTGTGGTCTTTTATTAAGGTGGAAGGCCAGAAAACTGATGCACCTTTTTTCCAACACATAATTCTACTTTGAAAAATTCTGCGATGTAGTTCATTTTGTGTGATAACGGAAGGAATGAGGCGACATGCTTGTGTCATGTCGGGTGGTGGTGGGACTCATTCCAAACATTATTTTTTGTCCTTAAATCTATCAGATTTCATTATTATAATAAATTGATATCATTTTCATAAATTGATATCATTTTAAAACTTTATAACCCCAAAAATTTACAATTATAAAAGTAGCTGTGTTTTATAATTAAAAACACACCGTTTTTTCTAATGCTGAATAAAACTCTTTTACTTTATTTATATTTTTATATGTTTCAGTTTCTTGGCACATTATTTAATTAGTTGAATTTTAGACATTTCCTCCTTTAAATTAAAAGTGAAATTGTCGGTAACATCGCAGAACTATTAAAGTCGATTCGTTCTCACATGATATGCATGAATTGTGGTAAGTTACTTTTCGAATTTCGAATGTTAAACACAAGAAATTAGACTACATCATAAGATCCCTGGCAGTTATATATTATATTACACTTAAACTTACTGCTTTTCGAACGTCACCTGAACTAACTAACCGCCTCTTTCTGCTTCAAATTATTGACAAAAAGCTTTTATTATGCTTTAAGAGAAAGATGATCTAAGCCTATATTATAATGCAGGTAGCTTCATTTTTATTTAAAAAACTTGACGCTTTCTGCGGCTAGCTTGTGTGACCGCCCGAAATAAAATTTCAATTGAATCGCTTATGCATAATTTTATATTCATGGTTCCTTTAACAAAGTGGTTTAAACTCCAAATTGCTATAGACGTTTAACCCGCTTTTTTTTCGTAGCCTTGCATTTTTTCTGTTCCTTGTCCAAATTAAGGTAAAATACGCAATTGATTTCAACATTAAATTGGCGCTGCACATATTACGTCCAGAAGCAGGCTAATTGAATTAAAACACGAAGATAAAAAGAATCAAAACATAGCAACGTTAATCTTTCCAGTTCACTAGATTATTTCTTTATATACTTACTATCTTGAGTAATTCCTTTACAGATTTCACAGAAAAACTGATCGAATAAAAGAAGAAAGTAAAATCCAGTTAGATATTTTCTTGGCTTTCAACAATGCAAGAGAAACATGTAATTAAACATTTCTTTAAACAACGGAAACGGTTTGAATTTCGTTGTAACAATGAAAAGTATTGTTGTAAATTATGCCAAAAAAATTTATTAAAAATGGAAAAGAAACCGTACCGCCAAGTTATTAGATATCATTGAAATGTAATTTTTAACATTTTTAGATGGTGTAAAATTAATTTTTGTGCTGTAATAATTTTGGAAGTTATTCAGGAAAACCCGCTAAAATTTAGCTTAATTTTTATTTAATTAAAATTCTGATTCAGATTTCAACACAACTGTTCCGATGTGCACATTCTTACCCTCCAAAGTATATTTGTGTCAAATTTTGTTGCTCTAAGCTTAGCGGTCTGTCCTGCAGAGAGCCAACACACACAGAGACATTCTCCTTTATTATTAGTAGAGATAGATGTTCAGCTTCTAACACCTCTAAGATGCAAAAAGATTCAAATTCCATAAAAGGCATGAAATCTGAATACAGAAAACATACCCAGGACTTTACCACCAGATAAATAAGTGCGTGTACGTTTCGATAGTATGGTTAACTTTCGTTGCATTAGTAGTTATGTAGCTAAAGTTGGTGTGGAATATGTTTCTGGTGGACTGTACGAAGTATCGATAACCCTGCAATCAAAATGTTATTTTATTTGATATCTCAACTAATTCTTTTAAACTCGGGACTAATCAAACCTGAAGGTCTAACTATAGTAACCCTCTCAGCTAGAACCTCCGTGAATGTAGAATGATCCGAAATGTATTCATAAGAAAAATTGAAGTTTTGAAGCAACATGAGGGCTATTTTGGAACGTAATTTTGGACCGCGGTCAGATGACGAGGACGATACCTGAGCTGGCAGTCTCCTCTCCAAACTTCCGCTCCATACCAACGGGAGAACGATTGGCCTCCTACGTATGATTAAACGTGCAACAGGCCCAACACACGACGGATCTTCAGTTGAATCGGGTTTCGAACCTGGAACCCTCCGCCACTAGGCCACCGCGGCCTCAAGAAAAAATGTTAACTCTCATGATGAAATTTAAAAGTTTTTTATTCGAAGAATACGTAGTAGCTTTGACAGAGCTTAGCAAATGGACCGTAGTCAAGTATGGTCATTGCTCCAAAATTGTAACTGAATTAGCAATTTGAATAAGGGAGCAAATGCCACCTAATCGAAACGTGTACAAAACCTACGTTATCCTATGTATACTCATTGTTAGATGTCAGCAAGGAACAAAAATATATCTAAGTAAACCACTGATGTAAAGAATTTCGTTTAAAAGTTTGAATAAAAAACAGTCTTTTTGTTATTTCGCCGAGAAAAAAGTTTTGGGATTCATTCCTCTCTTCAAATTGTCTATTGCATTTCTATTCTTTGTAGATGGAAGCAACAGCTTCAAATGAATCAACTTTGTAAAATCGCATTCAAAAATGTGCTTATAGTTTTTTCTGCATGCTTTCAAGCTATCTAATCTAATCTAATTAAACAGTTAATGGTTAATAATATTCGGATATACGCTACTGGCCAAATGTATTGCAAGAGTTTTGAAATTCGAAACATTTAGAGTTAATTGGAATACAATGGTTCACAATCCGTTGTGGAGAATCCTGGAACGTACAATCGTAGGAACTGACATTTTACAATGAAGATTTTATCACTAGGACATTTAGGGGACCGTCCACAAAATGATGTAGACGAACAGATTTGGTGTCACCCCGTTTAGCAGAAAGCTGATAAAGTTTAGAAACTTTCAACAATCGTTTTGTTTGCAACAATCGTTATCCACAGTGCTTACATAAAAATATGAATATTCAGGAAGATATAATGGTTTCTTTAAAACATTCCAAAGTTTTCGCATGCTTTTGCATATAACATAAAAAGTTTTCTTTCAAATTTTGAAAAACTTACAGAATACTCGATAATATATTAGAGAAGCATCGTATTAAAATGTGAAGTAAATAAGTTGAATAGTAAAGGAAATATGAATGCTTTACTGCGCATACGCGAAACGTAGAGTAATTTCTTTCTTCATAACTTCAAAGCCAGGTGTATAGCACAGAACACCACTTCATGCCCCTGTGACTATAACCTTTTGGTTATTGAAACAGTGTGGCGGACATGAAGTGGAAGAGACATCGGAAGACGCTCCTTAACTGTCTAGCAAATAACGGCGAAGGCAGAGAGATGGAAAAGGTCACAAAAATACAAATCTAAAAATCTGGGATAATATACAAGAAACTAAAGGGAGTATCAAATAAAACCATATGCAAACAAAAACTGTAAAAATGAAAGAAAAATGAGTACTAAATGTTGAATGTCAACAAACAAGTGAGTAAAAGAGAAAAAAAACTAATCGAATAAAGAAGTCCACTAAAACAAACTAAAATGCGAGTGTTAAAGCACATGTGTGTCTGTTCTGTTGATAGTTCTCTCCTCCATAAAGTGGGAGTTCTTCTGTTTGGAAGCGGGGAATAGTTCAGGTGCGCTGCCACTTCGACGAAGAGGGCGAAAAAAATTCCTCTTACCGGCTTGCAGATAATGGTAAAGGCTTGATGTGAAAGATGAAAATGCATTTATTCGAAAAATCTCTTGAAATTTTTTAAGATGGTGTAGAAGTAGTTGGATTTTAAGTCGGTAGCGACGTTGCGGAACCAGATTAACTCATGTTGCTGAGCCGGTTTAGTCATGTGAAAGGATGCAGTCAGAATGCACTCTGTCGCATAATGCAAGGAGTGGCGTTTGTTTTTCCACATGGGCAATTTGCTGTCGATGCAAAGCTTTTCAGGTTCGAGGGAAATGGGCCGTGCCCTGTAAAAAACAGGGTTTCTTCCCTTTTTTTTATCTAAAAATACCAGTTGAATACCGTTAAGATTCAGAAAGTTGTCAGCATTGCAGACAGCTGAATTTTAGATTCTCTCTAATAGAGGCTTAATGATGAGAGGTTTTCCACAAATTGATATTCTTGAAATTTGAATCTTCGAATTGTAATACTGAATTGTATAACAGTCAGAAATAAGCTAAATACCCATACATATATATAAATTAGATTCATAACCAGTCGCCTCTGACGATCAGCTGTTCGCTCGTAATATTAATAGCTGATTGCTATCCTCGCAACTTGGCGAAATTAATTAGGTATTGTAGAGGCTGAGGTAATCTGCCGATTTTATTTTGCGATTTCACGAAAATGAAGGGTGGTGAGCGGCAGAAAACAATTAGTGAAATATTCAAGCGTCATAAGCTTTCGTATGAAATAACAGTTGTCGAAATTGGCCTAGTGGTTTGGACTGGGAGACTCTGCGGAAGTGTTTCTGCATAGAGAATGTACAGTGAAGTGTTTTCTCGATTTATCCCGAAAATGCAGGACCGGGAGGGGAGCGAGCCTTGTTGACGTATCTAAACGCTTTCCATATAAAGTAAAAAATTAGCGAAATTGATCCGGTGGTTGGGGCTGGGTGACTGGTACATTGGTTTTGCAAATTATTTTAAATATTTAAATTTAAATTGCACTAAATTAGGCGTTATAAATAACAAAAATATCATTACGTTAATATCATTATTTGCATAAACATTTGAATTGTAATAGTATATTACTTGACATGCATTGTGTAGTAAATTAATGAGAGCACGCAACAATTTAGTCGACGTCGACATGCGTAAAGTACCGGCACACGTCAGAGAGAGACTATAAAACGGCTTTGACAGGCAAAACCAATTAATGGAGAACTGAGTGTTTCATCATTTCGCGTATCGATTGCCTGCTCAGACCATGATTCCCACAGACGGGAAACCATGACTTTCCCTGCTGTGTCCTGGGTAAATGCGTGCTCGACGTTCTGTCAAGATCGTTGTAAGCCGAGAATCACTTTGCAGGAAAAATCTGAACTTGGTACTGAACGTAACATTGACACACGATCGTCCGCTTCATTGCCGATTTTGACGTGAAAACGTCTTTCCTCTCGTTACGGTAATAGTTTTTGTGTGACAAAATACTGTCGGATTTGAATCGCTAATAACTACCAGACTAATAATGCGAAAAGAATGGTTGACCTCGCAATGGATAGATCATATCTGTAAGAGCGTGTCGCATAGTATTTGTTTTGCCTGTGACGTCATCGTACCAGTGTAGGCGCATGCGCGTGATTGTTACGAATTAGCTTTATGTAAGGTTATGAATAAGTGACGCGTGGAAACGCGTTTAGCTAGGAGATTGATTCTGGTGTCATTTTAAAGAGCTTGAGGAATATTACTAAGAGCCAAAGTGAGAAAATAAAAATATTTATCAGAATATAAGTAAAAATTGGTATTAAATTGAAAATTTCAAACATGATTTTTGATTATAACATGCAGAGTTTTGATTATAACATGCAGTACGAAACTTACCGAATACTTGACAATACGTAAAAGAGACATTGTATTGAAATTTATTCAAAAATTTGAATATTACTGGAAATATGAGCATTTGTAGTAAATAATGTTTTACTGCGCGTACGCGAAATGTAGTTCTATATACTGTCAACAGATAGCGCCATCAAAAGATATTGTAAATAAAACATAAGAAAGGCGCAGTTAGGGTCCGTCGGAATAAAATTTTAAAATAAGTATTTCATAGATAAATCACGTTTACCGCATGTAGCAAGGATCTGTGGTAGTTTGTGATTTATCTATTCTGCAACCATTGTACTACTCTGTGCAGATATTGTATTAAAGCGATTGATAATTAAATTACATATTAATATGAAACACTTGTTTTATGATTTTATCCCAATGTTTTCACGAAAAATCTACGGCGTGGACGCGAACTGAGCCTTTCTTTTTAATACTCCTCTGTAAACGCGCGCGTTTCTGTTTAGACCTCAAGGCAAACTGCTGGTCGTCTGGCATAGAGACTAACATGATGGAGTCTGTTGTAAAGAGTTTGTCTTGAAAGAGTCGTTCCAGTGGCGGATGTCAGGGCTGAACCCATCTGTCTGATAGAGCATTTACTCTGACCTTAGGCATTTATCGCACAGGAATGATCTAATGGCCTTACGTAATAGTCGTTACCAGAGGCGGCTCGTCCAATAGGGCTGCAGAGATGCAGTCCCCCTGAAATTATTTTCAAACTTGTATTTTCGTTTCTATTCTAATTGGCTTACTTTTCAACTTAAAGACTTAATTGATAATCGAAAACGGCAAAAAAGTAATAGAGATCGTAAAAGTTTAGTTAATTTAGTTATATGAACGTCCCGTTTCGAAGCAACACGAGGGTTATAAAAAACGCAAAAGGAAGACGGAAAATAAATCAAAAATTATGAGAGCGACAGATCAGAGCTGTAGAAAGTTTTGACCCTCCTAGAATCGAAATTTTCCGCATTGAGCAACGCGGAACTCTCAATCGGAAGAAAAAAGCAACCCTTTCTCCCATTGAAATTCGAACCCCTTGAGCTGCACTCGGGAGCAGCTCTCAATTGGCGCGGCTTCCTCATTTGACCTTTTTTCGTTTTCTCTCAGTAGTCCAGTCGTTTAGAAGTCTTTTAAATCAAATTCTGGAGGAGTTGTAATTTTTTGCTCTTTTATCTCTTTTGTGGTGCTGATTACGAATTTGATGTTTTCTTTCAAAACTCTTTGTTGCTATGTTAGTTGTAGCCGAAAAACATGATAAAAAAAATTCTCCCAGTTTTTTGCTTATAACTCAAAAATTATCAATTTTAGTATATCATCGTTATATACCAAAATAATCAGCACAAAATTTCTTACGACTTAGGTCAATACAACTTCTGCAGCACTGCTTGTTTCTGAGCTGATGAGCCGAAACTGCTCGTTACCCTTTCCGACCAAATACTTGTTATCAGGTAACTTGCCCAGCGGTGCACAGTCTGGAGATCACACACTGAGGCGCATTCATAAATCAAGACGCTTATGTGTGGGATGGTCTGTAATACGGCATAATCCGCCCTTTCATAAACAAAACATGCTCCTTTGCCTTTTTGTGGCATCTTTTGTTCTTATTAATTGCTTACAACGCTCCAAACCACTAACATTTCGAAATTCTGCCTAATTGGCCAAGCCGCTTGAGGTCGTTTTATAGTCGCTCTGAAGTGCGCTGGTTCTTTAGGCATGCCTGTTGAGTAAAAGGAGGCTTAGCAGTGATTAACCCTCAGACTGCATAATGCAGTTAATGAAATATTTAAGTGTCATAAGCTCATACACCGTAAAAAATATCCGTTTTTTTCCCCGGACTTTTTCCGTATATTTGACGGTTTAAAGCTGTTTTGTTGACAAAACGGTTTTTCACCGTTTTCCGCTCCAGCCATAAACGGTTTAAAACCGTCAGTTCAAATTCTATTTTTCGTCATACGGTATTGCTTTCCGTACGTTAACTTTCCCTTTTCTTAAATGTAATTTTATTGCCTTCATTTCATGTTTTTAATAGGGTTCCATCTCCGCTATTGTTTACACATGTTGCAGTAACCTGTTGTCACTCATCTTCGAATTGTAATACTGAATTGTATAACAGTCAGAAATAAGCTAAATACCCATACATATATATAAATTAGGTTCATAACCAGTCGCCTCTGACGATCAGCTGTTCGCTCGTAATATTAATATCTGATCCCTATGCTCGCAACTTGGCGAAATAAATTGGGTATTGTAGAAGCTCAGGTAATCTGCCGATTTTATTTTCCGATACCTCGATAATGAAGGGTGGTGAGTGGCAGGAAACAATTAATGAAATATTTAAGTGTCATAAGTTTCCATGTGAAATAAAAAATTGTCGAAATTGGGCCAGTGGTTTGGACTGGGGGGACTCTGTGGAGGTGTTTCTGCATAGAGAATGCACAGTAAAGTGTATTTTCGATTTGTCTCAAAAACGCAGAACCGGGAGAGAGGCAGCTACACTTGATGACATATCTAGACGCCATAAGCCTTCCATATAAATTAAAAATTAGCAAAATTGGTCCAGTTATTGGGGCTGGGTGACTCGTATTTTGGTTTTGCCGATTATTTTAAATATATAAATTTAAATTATACTAAATTAGGCGTTATAAATAACAATGAATATCATTACTTTAATATCATTATTTGCATAAACATTCGAATTGTAAAAGTATGTTACTTGACATACACTATGTAGTAAATTAATGAGAGCACGCAACAATTTAGTCGACATGCGTAAAGTACCGGCACACGTCAGAGAGAGACTATAAAACGGCTTTGAGATGCAAAACCAATTAATGGAGAATTGAGCGTTTGTTACCGTTAATTTGTTTGAGCGTTAATTGCCTGCAAAGACCATGACTCTCGCAGACTGGAAACCATGTATTTCCCTGATGATTCCTGGGTAAGAGCGTGTTCGACGTTCTGTCCTGATCGTTATAAGCCGAGAATCACTTTGTAGGAAAAATTTGAACCTGTTACTCTACAATACTTGACTATGAATAAAATTATGCTTGCGAATGCTGCCGAAACCTTTTATGATGGTTTCTCTTTTAATATCAAGATATTCGTTCAACTCAAACAAAATGACAACATATTTCACTTCTTAAGAGCACTTTGTTTTCACTGCTTATCTATCAAAGTCAGAACCACAAATAACGAAACACAATAATCTGCCTTTGATTGTTTGAATGTCAACAACATTCTTTTTTACTATTGAAAAGTTTGTGTGTTTCTCTAAACAATCACGAAACAGAGCATTTCTTAAAAATATTTATTGTTTAATTCAGTTTAAATTGGACTATTGTTGTGTAGGTGCATTGTTTAAATTTTCTGAAATGCTGCATTCGAAATTACTGTCAATAAATGTACTAATTTATGTAATTATATTTTTGACTAGTCGCCTTCGGTTACCAGCTTGTTCGCCGCGAATATAATTTCAATTGAATCTCGCATCATTTTATATTCATGGTTCTCTTAACAACGTAAGAATATCGTAGTAGATATTTCACCCATGTTCGTTTAGTATCCTTACACCTGTTCTGTTCATTGTCTACGTAAATGTCCCTAATGGAGTCAAATAACTGACCATTTCATGTAACATATAATTGCAAGTTGTCAGCGCCATATTCACTTTCTTATTCCTCTTGCAAAATATGCAATTGATATATATGCAAAATATGCAATTGATATATATGCAAAATATGCAATTGATATATATGCAAAATATGCCATAATCATTCAGCATATTGGATATATTTCTTCATATACCTTATAACCAGAGAGCTTGGTTTACAGATTCCACAAAAAATTTGATTAAATAAAATATGAAAGCAAAATGCATTAGGATATTACCTTAGCTTTCAACTAAGAAAGAGAAACACGCAATTAAATATTTGTTTAAGCAATGAAAACTGTTAGAATTGTGTTGCAAAAATGAATATTATTATTGTAAATTATGCCAAAAAATAGATTTAAAAAGTTATAGAATTTAGAGAAAGAATTGTCCAACAATTTAATTGGCATCTTTAAAAATATAATTGTTTGCACTTTCAGATGGTGTAAAAATAATTTTTGTTATATAATATTTTGGGAATTTATTAAAGAAAACGCCAGAATTTCGCTTAAATTTTAATTAATAAAAATTCTAATAAAAATTCCAGAAAAAAGGTCTCAGAGGCACACATCCTCACCCTATAAAGTATGTTTGAGCCAAATTTCGTAGCCGTAGGCCCAGTGGTCTGCCTTGTAGAGCGCCAACACACACACACGGAGAGAGAGACACACATACATTCTCCTTTATTATTAGTAGAGATACATGCATTTAAACATAGGTTAGGCACATAAAAGTTAGATTCAAATAAAGACTAGACGTAAACGTCTGAACGACCACATGGAAAATTGATAATATACTTGAATATTGAGAATACTTTTCTATTTTCAATACAAATTCAAGTTTAGAATGAAAATAAAGCATTAAATGAGGGGGTTAATTAAATCATGAAATGTTTAGTTTAGTAAATATTTAACCCATGTTCGTTTAGTGGCTATGAACCTGTTCTGTTCATTGTCTACGTAAATGTCCCTAATGGAGTCAAATAACTGACCATGTCATGTAACATCTAACTCCAAGTTGTCAGCACCATCTTCATTTTCTTATTTATACTTCATTTCATACACTCATTGTTTACATAAACGTCCCTAAAGGAGTGAAATAAGCGACCATTCATATAACATCTAATTGCAAGTTGTCAGCGCTATCCTTGTTTTCTTATTCCTCTTCCAAAATATGCATTTGGTTTCAACATTAAAATGGCGCAATACATTTTATGGCCAGCGGCATATTTTCTGAATTAAAACATGCTGAAAAAAGGATGAAAACATAGCATCCATAATCATCCAGTTTACTGGATATATTTCTTCATATACCTAATATCTCAGATAGCTTGTTTTACAGATTTCACAAAAAGTATATCCCAATTTTTGAGAAACACTGTTTTTTGAAGTGGCCGAAGTTCAAATCCCTGTATAGAGAAAAAAGAAGTATTTACTGATTTTTTCCCCCTGTTTTTATAAAAGCAAATCCGCATTCAAGTTGAAAATTTATAGCCAATGAGGAAAGTTTGTTTAAATATTCCATTTTGTTGTTGCGTAATATTTCACAATAAAGATCTCAGTAAACTACCGTAAAATTATATAAGCTCAATGAGCTTCATAAAGAAACTGAAATCATACAACTTTCGCAAGAATGCTGAAATGCATACTGATCAATGCATACCATTTTTTGAAGGTTGTCGTAAATCTACAACAGGATGTCAGGAACGCATAATGCTCTCAGAGAACGAATTGAGAGCTCATTATTTTAAGAACAATACAGAACGTTACAATGCATACAGAACGTTAACACTATATTCATGCAATTACTATTTCGCAATACTTGGTTTAGAACCGGAGAACCTTTGGATCCTAAATCTCGAATCTTAACCACTAGACAAAAGAAATTCCTATGGTTAGGAGGTAGATACTGTTTTATATATATCAGATTTGGATGGCGCAGCACGGTGCACTACAGGAGCAACCAGCTTGTTTGATATTATCTGAATATCAAGGAAGTGATAATTGCACTTCCGTGTGTTGCACTACATAAAGGGGTACATAGATAAATCATAGGTTGAAATCTAGAATTTGGTAACCACCTTTGAAACGTCTCCAAATCGCCAAAGCAAGACGTTGATTGTTGCACTTCATTGATGTCAAGTCGCAAAAACTAATGCAAATAATACTTGCATTACCTTTGGTGACTTGGAGCCATTTTAAGCATGTGTACCAACTTCTAGATTTCAACCAATGTCCTTTGAATCCCTTCTTATTGAATTAAACCTATCAAATTTTGCCAGTATATTGACTTCTCAAAGCTCCAGATGGTTCTAGAAGCAATTGCACGTTACCGCAACACATACCAGGTGACTCTCTAGGCTATTCGTTTGGGTACATTTGATATACAGCATCACTGGCGATATTTCGTTATTTGGAGACTTTTTTGCGTAAACCATGATACGATGTTTGACTATGCAAAAAAAAACAGTCGCCATGTTTGTTTAGGCAACACCACCGACGCCATGTTTGTTTACGCAATAAAAAAGTCGCCAAATAACAAAATATAGCCAGTGATGCCATATATCAAAGCCTGTTCCCTATTTTGTTTCTCTTCTCTTTCAGTATTCGCCTCAAACCTGCAGACTCACTCCTCTGCAGTTTCTCCGTGTCTTCGTTCTGCATTCTTTTCAACCTTAGATTGCATTCTGATGTGTTACTATTATGCAATTTCCTCTGTCTTCGATCTTCATTTCTTTTAGTATTTGCTTGCATCATGACATTTCTCTCGTGGAAAGATTGTCCCTGTCTTTGATCTTCCTTCCTTTCAAAATCTGTTCTATTTCCTCTGTTTTGTTTTCCGTTTCAGAAGTTTCGATTTGCACTCTTTTCGCAGCTGAAGATTTACCAAAGAAAGCACGTTCCTTCGGACGCACGATTCAAAATTTCATATTCCCTTAAGTGTAGAGGCGCAGGAAAACATGGCAGGAGTTCAGAAACACAATGGGATTAGTTTATGCACTCTGATCAGAATCATAAACTTAAAAATCTTTAGAACCAAAAAAATGTTGCCAAAAATATTCGATGCAACAAAAAAAGTTGGGAAAAAACATCAAAAGACAAATAAATAAATTAATGCAAATAACTAATAAATGAAATCACAGAGGGAAACATAACAATTGCAATCGAGAATAATCGGGAATATCGTCATAAAACGAAAGCTATCAACTTGGTTATCTATATTTTTAACATCTGCCTTAAGATAATTCCCTCCTACTGCAATACACTTCTATTAAAGTTTTTCGAATTCTTAAAACATGAAGTCCTCCAGTGTTCGTTTCGAACTTTTTTTGTTGAATCAATTGATTCAAGACGGTTGCCATAAAGAGGCAGCTTCAAACGCAGAAATAAAAAGTCACACGGTGCCATATCAGGTGGATAAGGAGCTTCTGATGCTGTATTCATTGACATTTTTAAAAAAATCTCACAAATAATGAAACACTATGAGAAAGCTCATTATCCTTTTGCAAAATCCATGAGTTATCTAGCCACGATTTTGGTAGTTTTTGATATATGAAATTGTAAAAAATATCACTAATTGCTAAACGGAAAAAAATAAGAAGCAATTCTCTGGCCTCATCCACATGCTAATGTTGGCCTGCAAGAGGATGATTCATCTATGATGGGTGCTCTCCTTCATTGAATATTTTATACCACTCAGATACTCTTGTTTGTGATAAACAGTCGTCCTTTTTTAAAGTCTTTTTGCCATATTTCTCTAATTTTTGTAGCAAAAATTGCATTATGGAAACAAAAGTTAGTGTATGTTCTTTCCTCAATTACATTCGTCGCTTAAAAATACCGTCAGAATTGAAATTCTTTTCTCATTAAAAACCGTTTATTTTCCAAGTGATGATATGGAGCCAGATGTTTATACAAGTCGTACAAATATTTGATAAAGTTTTCTAGAATATTTGTATTTTAAATAAAGCATCCCCATTACTTTTGATCACAATAGTGTATGGTCTCGTGTGACAATAATCTTTATGAAAATAAAATATTATCGCCAAAACGAAGTTATAGCCAGTGATGACGTTTATCAAAGCTGTTCCGAATAAAATCTCGCAGAGAGAGACGTTTGCAAAATACATTGATGAATACTTAGACAAATCAACAGCAGATGTATACTCACTACATTGAATGGTATACTTAAGTATAATTTTTATCTGTAATTTAATGAAAAATTTCGAAATTATTTTCTTTAAAATATCGATTATTTTACAGGTGGGTTTAATACAACAGCTCCTACTGGAACAACCATAAACTTTAATCCACCATCTTTTGCAGACACAGCGATGAAAGAAGCTGAACCCACTAAAATTAAGGCCAGATTTCAATGTATCACATGTATGAAAGAATATAAAAACAAAAGCTTGGAGGTGATTCTTGAACTATTAGATGCTTGATTATTCATGAATGTTTTTTGCCTGCTTTTGTCTTTTAATTTAAATCCTTATTATTTAAAATTATACTGAAAAGTGTTCGTTAAAAGTTGGGTAATCTTGCAATTTTCATCACTATGCCATTCATTCTTGCAAACATAGTTAATAAATGGTTTAATAATTGAATTTGAAAATATAAAAGACTAATAAATTATATTAATTTAGTATTTGCACTTATTCATTAATGTTCAAGTGAAATGTGAAAAATTCTTATAATTCTTACAAGGTAATATTGTAAAATCATATTTAAAACTGCATGTATATTACACAAACCGCATGGTTTAGTATAGTTCATCCGAC
This sequence comes from Araneus ventricosus, assembly GCA_013235015.1. Lineage (NCBI taxonomy): Eukaryota > Metazoa > Arthropoda > Arachnida > Araneae > Araneidae > Araneus > Araneus ventricosus. The sequence continues at coordinate 40,089 of BGPR01007004.1, read as the reverse complement.
TCCGACACAGATTTCTCTCTTTCACCAAGACATCAGACATATGGACTAAGATGCTCTAGAGGTTCAATACTTAGAACCCTAATCAGTCCTCCTACAAGTATATAGATGCAGCGAACTTTTGGAACCTGTCTTAAAATGGTTTTTGCTTCGCGGGTCTTTCTTTTCATATATAAACGCACACTTTTGGTTGTTTTTATAATTTTCAGATGTTTTTCGTCAATGTTAAAACACTGTATGTAAACTTTTTTTTTTGTTCAATAAAGTTTCTACGTACACTCAATTTCAATTATATATTTTTTTATTGAAGAAGAGTGGATGATTTGTTTATGGAATTTTCACCTGAAAATGGTATTAAAAAGTAAATTTATATTTTGTTGCTGATTTTTAATTACGGTACTTTTCCGTTAGCCGGGCGCAAGCAAAAAATTGCCAAATAATGTAGAATTCCACCGAATTTCTTACAACCATTCTCTTGGCGACTTGGCTCTCGTTTGGTTCAAAATTG
>BGPR01007004.1:27052-39484 GCA_013235015.1 Araneus ventricosus | reverse complement strand
GGCGACATTTGCGCCCGGCTAACGGAAAAACGCTTCGCTCTTGGCGACTTGGCTCGCGTTTGGTTCACAATTGGCGACATTTGCGCCCGGCAGACGGAAAATCGCTTCGCTTGGCGACTTGGCTCGCGTTTGGTTCACTTGGCGACATTTGCGCCAAATCGCTTCGCTTGGCGACTTGGCTCGCGTTTGGTTCACTTGGCGACATTTGCGCCAAATCGCTACGCTTGGCGACTTGGTTCGCGTTTGGTTCAAAATTGGCAACATTTGGGCCCGGCTAACGGAAAAGTACCGTAATTAAATATAATTAACCCCTTGACTGGTTTGTTTTCTCTGCTATCTAATTAGATGACACCTTCTATTTGGGGAATGCGTTGACATTTCGATTCAATTGAGAACCTAAAGAACAGTTGAAATGTTCATGGATTTGCACGTACGGCTTACGGGAAACTAGTTAAGGGGTGAAAAAACTTCCGCATACAGTAGAACCCAGAATATCCGAAATTTCGAATAATCCGAACATCTTTTTTTGAATATCTTCTGAAATTTTTTTTACTGAAAAATGAAGGGAAAATAACAATTACGAATCAGAAATAAAGCTAATGTTTATTCCTAACTTAAAAGAAGTATTTGAATTGGTCTTTAAGAATGAATACTGCACCTTAGTTAGAGAAACAAACTCAGATATCTTCTTTTTTACCCTCAACTTGTTTGTTGCGAATGCCGCATGCTCTTTCCGTACGCCTTCAAAGAGCACCCTGAGTAAGTACTCCCCTGCATTTGGTATATGAAGAGTATTTTACCGAATTTCCCGGAACCGGATCAGAGGTCAGCCCCAAGCAGTCCGAATTCCCGGGGTTCTACTGTATTCACTTCCGTCATATTGCAGGAGAAATTAGTATTACTTCATTTGTGAGGGAAAATTCTGATATTTTTCAAAAAGTACAAAGGGATATTTATTAAATATTGAAAGCTAAAAGGAAATGGCATTTTTTTATAAACTTTAAACAAAAAGTAAAAATATTTTGCTGTAATATCTGACTACATTAAACGGAGTCCTCTAAGACAGAAAGTATATTAGGAAATATATCCAGAAAGCTGAATGGTGAAGGTTGCTATGTTTTAAGGGGACATACAACTCTTAAACCTCGAAAAAATGGTGGAAAATTGTCAAATTCAGCCAGAATAGGTTTTCTGTAGAGGAAAAAGACTTTAAGGCCTGAGAGATAAATTCAAATTAAATTTAGACCTATTCTGGTTTTGAATCTGCATGGATTAAGGCCTCTGATGACGTCATCCACCAGATTCTTATTCCTCCTCGCTGATTGTCATTATTTTTGTATTTTTATCTCTTTCACAATTAAATCTTTCCTTATTTCGTATTTATATCTCTAACCTATCTATAATTTTTATTTGAATGCCGATAAATCCATTTCCAGAAAGCAAAACTTAATTGCTTTTAAACTTCTCTTAACCCGTATACGCCCAAATGAATTTAAAGCATATATTTCAGTAAATTTCTATTAAAGTATATTTCAAGCACTAAGATTAAGATAATAGCAAATCAAAATTAAATTTAAAAAAATTGAAGTTAGAATATATATATATATTTAGAAAAAAATATAGAGATATTGATAGAAGGTAATTTTTTGAAACGCTGCTTTACATAAATATTAAAAATGTTTCAAATATAATAAAATTATTTTTAAATCCTTGCGTTACCTTACCTTGTTATACCTTAATGAATCCAGAAGTGCGAAAATGACGAAGACATAAATTCGGTTAATTGGCGGTATATGACTGTTGAAAATTGATTAAGGATTTGATATAACTATTAATTTACTAGACAAAGAAGAAAAGAAACACAATGGGACGTATTCGGCATTGCTACGAAAGTGAGATGTAACTGTCCTATAAATGGAACGCTGGGCGTTAACGGGTTAAATAGAATTCCCTCTAAAGACATATTGTAATGTTTTTCTCAAAATATGCTTCTTTGTCTGGAAGGAAGGAAGCATTAATTTGTTGCTTTGAAACGTCTAAAGGCAAACAATCGATATATGTTCGTATTTTAGCTTTCTATAAAAGTAAAAGTTTTTATTTTGAATAGTTGCTAATTTTTAGTTAGATATAATTTTAAAAAATATCCATGAATTCACTTGTATCAGGATGTATCGTTTCCGTATCGTATTGTAGGAGCATTTTGTATTGCCTTATTTGTGAAGGAAAATTCTGGTGTGTTACAAAAATTTCAAAGGGATATTTATCAAATATTGAAAGCTCAACGGAAAGGACATATTTTTTATAAAGCTGTAACTCAATGTAAAAATATTTTTGATGCAAAACATTGATTTGATTTCTAATTGCCCTGTGTAGAATTATTTTGTAATAAATTTTAAACTGAAAGGTTTTTTCCATTCATTATTAGGAATTACGTGATGAAGCAGCACAAGTGTGATGGAAACAGCTGTACCTGCGCAGCAAACAAGTGTTTTGAGTGCTCCTACAGAATCCATTTCTGCCTTCCCTTTTAGGGGAAATCAGCCGAAATCTTTTTTTGGTACTTCTGAAGTGAAAAGAAAGTTATTAAAACTTTCTAAGGTAAAAAGTAGTCTTTATGGTTCCTAAAAGTTTTTTTATAATGAATTATACTGAACAAAATATCAAGCGTTTCATACCTAGTTGAAGTTTCAAGCGAAGTATAATAATGAAAAATATTTATCAATGTTGCGCTTGTACAATCCGTAAAATGACTTCTTATTTCTAATAATGTGTAAAAGTTAAATTCAAGGAAATTATATCTTTGAACAGGGAGTATGACCTCTTTAAAAAAATAGGTACTGCATTTGCATAAAGTGTCAGTGAGTGGAATAAAATATATATATATATGTAACATCTGGCTTTAAAAAAGTGAAAGGCAGTCCATTGTTCAATTCAAGGAAAAGACGATATTTGTCCCAATCTTCATTTTATTTATGCATCAGGTTTTATTTCTTCATAGCTAAAAATATTTAATTTATTTGCAGCTCCATGACCAGAATTTAGAAGTTTTTACGCCCGCCCGGCGCGTTGTTGTTGAATGATTACATGCTGGCGTGAAAAAGGGCAGAAATGAATGCGCAGAACGCTTAAGTACTCAGAAGAGGGAATTTTCCCTTTTAGAACCTCGTGACTTGTAAAGAAAGTTGTAGTCCGTTAATTATGATGAAAGTAGAAGTATTTAAAATGAGGTGTCGTTAAGATTATTTAGGAAAGTTAAAAAATTAAAATATCACATATATATATATATAGGTACTTTTGGCATTAATTTAATAATTTTGATAATTGTATTAATTTGAATATAGATTTGTAATCAATTGAAATTCTTGAAATGAACGTTTGATGTGTTTGTTGTTTTACTTATGAATAAATATGTTATTATTATTACATATATATATATATATTGAAAATCAAAAATTTGCAGATATGAAATATGATGTAAATATGTTCAAAATAACCGGAGATATACAGGAAAAACCATAAAGGGGCTCTTTAACTAAATGAAAACGTGAAAAATAGGTCACTCGTTTAAAAGTTTTTTATTTCAGCTGTTAAGAGGGTAATTTTACCTAAGAATATTTTTTTTAATTTACTGTTTGGGGCAAAGAAATATTAGTAAATAAGAATTAGAGATACATGATTTTATATGTATGTTTATTTACAGAAAATTAAAACACAATATAATTTTAAATAATATTTTTTATATATTATATTTCATAAACAATGCAAGCTTTTATATGTATAAATATATATAAAAAACATTTTTTATTTATGCATGTGATATTCGTAAACAGCTAATCAGAACGTGTTCAATGATGCATTTTTTTAATTTTTCTGAGGAGCTGATGTCCTTTAGTGTTATAATTTCAAAATTCAGTGTAAATGAAACACTCTATTATCACAAAGAGTTGTTACATCTGAAACAGAAGTTGAACTGAATCAGAAACGGGTTCTTATTAATTATGTGTAAATTATTAAATTCTAAAGCTTTTTGAAGTCTGTGAATTTCTATAATCTATTCATCCCTTCGCCACCACTTGGAGAATGGCGCTGCAATTGGGACTAAACAAGTTGCATAATTTATAGCAGCGATGAATTGTATACTTTGAGAGTCAATCCCGATTTTATGGATTTTCGAGTCACTGCTGAATACTATGTAATGAAATGTGTGTGTTTTTACCAAGGAAAATTCAACCACCTGTAAGCTGTTCCATGATGGTTTTTTTTTGTCGAAATAAATAATTTTGGGAAAATATAGTTTTATAATATTTTGGAACAATATTTATATCACTAAATATTTATTTAGGATTTAGAGGTTTTCCTAGTTACATTTGGATATATATGGCTTTAGTTCATTATTAGATTAATTTAAATATAAATTAGTAATCAATTGAAATTCTTGAAATGAATGTTTGATGTGTTTGTTGTTTTACTTGTGAATAAATATGTTATTATATATATATGGCCCGGTGTTGCACGGGATATCTCGAATAATGGGATATTCCCGGGCGGAGAGAAGTGAGGCCTCGGGATCCATATTTTTTCAAATGCCCGGCTTCGTTTTTTTTCCAACAAATATTGTCGCTTACTTTCCCCAACAAACGTAACTATTCTTTCAAATCTAGTCTTTTTATTACTTAATTTTCATATGCCCCCCTCCGGTTTATTTTTTTACAAATATTGACATTAACTTCCTCCCAAAACGTAAAGATCCTTTGAATCCTATATTGTTTAATTAAAATTTTTAAATCCAACCTTTAATTACCTTATAGCTAATAACCTAACGTTTCTCGGAATCCACATTTGTTCATATGCCCGCTTCTGTTTTTTTCCCTACAAATATTGTCACTAAGCTTCCCCAACAAACGTAAATCTCTTTTGAATCCTCTCTTGTTGGATTAAAACTTTCAGTTCTAGCCTTTTTACTACCTTAAAACAGTTTGGTTTGAATGAAAACGCGAGAATTCTTATGCCCATAAATTAAAATAGGTTAGCATGATATTTGTTTTGCAAAAGAAAAAAAAAACGAAATAAAAAATAGAAATGATAAACGATTTAATATTACAACAAACTGATTAATTAAACACCAGAAACATATATTTTCGTCTTGCCCGTATTTGAATAATAATGAACAAAAAAAAAACCGGAAAAAAATGAATAAATATTTTCCCCAACAAACGTAAATGTTGCGAAATAGCGTCCGACAAAGAAATACAAAAATGCAGGAAAACGATTTTTTTCCCAATGTTTATAAATAAAAACTCCAAAACGCGGAAGCTGCCTAAAAAAGAAAACAAATAAAATCTTTTATACAAACCAGATACAAGAACAACCGATATGACAAATAGTTATAGGAGCTCCCGATAGATAGCAGCACAATATTTCATTCATGGACACATTGTCACATAGTTATAAGAGCTGTCGATAGATGGCGGTACAAAATTTAATTCATTTACACGTTTTTAAATAATATCTTTCTAACTAATAATAATTTCAGAATTTCAATGATTGAAATGGATTCCTTGAATTATTTCCTGTCTTTTAGTACTTTCTGCTTTTTTCAGGATTCAGTGGTACGTGAGGAGATAGCCGGACATAGATAGATACATAGATACATACTTCTGTTTACCTTCAGATTTTAATAGGAATGATATAAATATATATATATATATGATTCCTCCTCAACTTTTTCTATTGCTACTCCTAATTTTTTATCTTTTAAATTATTATTCATAATCAAAAAGTTGCAGATATGAAATATGATGTAAATCGGTTGAAACTAAACTGAGATATACTGAAAAAACGATAAAGGGCTCCTTCACTATATGAAAGCGTAAAATATGGGTCACTCGTTTTAAAAATTTTTATTTCAGCTGTTAATAGGTTAATTTTACCTAAGAATATTTGATGCTTTCTTAAAATTTACTGTTAGGGGCAATGAAACATTAATAAATAAGAATTAGATTATTTACAGAAAATTAAAATACAATATATTTTTTAATAATATTTTTATACATTATATTCCATATACATAATATAACAGTTAAGCAATGCGAATTATATATATATATAATTTATACATGTGATATTCATAAAGAGCTAATCAAAATGTGGTCAATGATGTATTATTTTAAATTTTTCTGAGGAACTGATGTCCTTTAGTGTTATAATTTTAAAATTCAGTGCAAATGAAACACTCTATTATCACAAGGAGTTGTTGCATTTGAAACAGGAGTTGAATTGAATCAGAAACGGATTCTTATTTTTTATGTGTAAATTGATTAAATTATAAAGCTTTTTTAAACCTGTGAATTTCTATAAGAAGGGTTTGAGAACATTTGTTGCATATTAACATTTGTATTAAACAAACAAAAAATAAATTCAGAGAAGGTATTAAAATTTTTTTGCGTTATTATGATCGGAACTCTCCATGTTATTTGCATGACAAATATGATCCAAACTAGGTTTCAAAAGATAATTTTAGTAAAATCGCCCTTGGAAAAAATATCTGTGAATTTATAATAAAAATTATTTTTATCCTTGAGAAATTTCAATTACAAAAAGATATTCAAAATTTAGGAGAAAGAGAAACAAAAGAAAATGACAAAGAAAGTGAAGAGGTAGCTGTTGAATCTAGTAAGTTATATTAAGCTATTAAATATTATATGCAAATCTGATTAGTATTAATTTTTATAGGTCTCTTGAATTTCTACTTTGAATTTTATCAGCCTGGTGTATTTAAATATTTTTATTTTATTTATTTCAAATTGGGAGAAACTAAGCATCTTATATGATGATTTCAGCCTAAATGAACAAATATAGAGTGGAAAATAGGGGTTGCAGATCTCTATGTTTTTGACTGCATCCACACAAAAGTTTTCATCTTAAAAAACCATCAAATAATTTTAAAAGAGAGTGGTTTGAAACTTCCCTCTTTAATAAAAATGCAACTTTTAAAATTCGGGTGCATTCCATATGAGTGATTACATATCCAATAGACTTTCCCAACAGTATCATGGGTATACCCGATTTTCTTTCTTTTTACTCCTCTAAATTGTGTTACAGAATTCGGTTTTCATGCAACGAATTTATTTTTCCTAAATTGTGTTATAGAAATTGTTTTGTTGTTGTTTCTTCTCTTTTTCAAAATTGCGTTTTCCTGTCTCTCTTTTCTAAATTGTATCTCAGATTTCTTTTTTTTTTTGTTTAAAAAAGGGTTCTTCTTGTTTCTTTTTTTAAAATTTTATTTACTATTTGTTAGATTTTATTAATTTTTTGCTTATTTTATGTATATTTATTTATTTATTGCGTATATTTGCTTTTATTTATGTTTGTAATTGATTATTATGTTTGTTGTTTGTATTTTATTGTATTTATATTGACATTTGTATTTGTATTGTAGTACTTATATTGAATTATTTTACCTATATTATTTTGTATTGTATTACATAATTTTTTGTATTGTATTTTATACTTCTATTACGCTAATATTTGTATTGATTTTTTTCTTCCCGCCGACTAGTGACATACTTTACACCCTTTGGGTAACAAGGGGGTCGGCGTGGGCAATAAAAAAAATAGAAAGAGTGGCCCAATATAAATCAAGCCGAAGCAAGCGAAGAACGCATGAACTGTAAGGCGATATTATACAAGTAAAATTAATAACAAAACCTAGTTGTGTTGATTACACCTCTCTACAATCGTATTACATGGAATACTTTCACTTTTTTCAGTATCTCTTCCCCAGTGTCCAGTTCTGCTTATCTTGGGCCACCCTATATAGTACAGATAGCCTTTCGGTTAGCAGGAGCGGCGTGGATGATAAATAAATATTCAGCCAATTCCTGGTATAACGAACGTGGGATATAACGATCCCCCGGTTATAGTGAACTTTTCAAACGGTCCAAACCGAACTCCTATGCCACTAATGTATTTAAAAATCCTTGTATCAATCTTTAAAAGAAAGGAATTCAGATAGAATGAAGCAAATTTTCCACTTTTCAATCTTAGTTTCACCTCTTTAACGAAAAACCACTCCTTATTTTCATACTTCAGAGAAATAAATGCAAGTACAATTATATTCACTGTTTACTTTTTTAAGGTGGCCTAGAGTTAAGGTCTCGGCCTCGGGGCCGGAGGGCTCTAGGTTCGAAATCCAATTCCACTGAAGAGCCGTCATATTGCGCGCTAAATCATACGTAATGGCCAAACGTCCTCCCGCAGGTGTGGTGCGGAATTTTGGAGAGGGGGATGCCGCCTCAGGTGTCGTCTTCGCCGTCTGACCACGGTTCAAAATTACGAAGTCCGTTCTAAAATTGACTTCGTGTTGATTTAAAACGGGACGTTAATATGACTAAACTATTTTTTAACAACAAATACTTATTTTAATTTTTTATATCCCATTACTAATTTCAATTTAGTGTAATTAATTTGTTAAACGCAGCAATGCATTTAAGAATTATCGGAAATCTTCGTAGCCAATATTTGAAAAATCGGATATACAGGGTGTGCGAATCAAATTTCCCTAATTTGAACAGTCGATTTAAAAAAATCTTTTGGCAATATTTGGCAAAATTGGCTGTTGAAATCTTAGATTTTGGCGATAATTTTTATTTTTTGAGTATGTATGGAAATTGACTTTGTATGCGTACAAAATGCAGATAGTACAGAATCTGTCGCAGCGTCTTGCATTTGCTGCGGAGATGTTATCTCGCATCGGAAATGAACACAGTTTTCTAAACCCCATCATTTTTTCAGATGAAGCAACATTTCACGTGAGCAACAAAGTGAATACAAGCACAACTGCAGAATTTGGGGCACAGAAAATCCCCATGCAGTAGAGGAAGTGGAACGAAACAGGCCAAAAATCAATGTGCGGTGCGCTCTTTTGCATGATACAGTCATAGGACTATTTTTCTTTGCTGAGACTTCTGTGACGGCAAACATTTACCTGGACATGTTGCAAATTTACGCAGTACAACCAACTGAAGCATTTACAACCCACTGTTTTCCTCCAACAAGATGCTGGGGCACGCATGTTCGAGCATTTTGCTGGAAATGAACTTCCGGCTGGATATCCTCAGCGCTACTAAGGGAGCCCACGTGGAAGTGCACTGATTTCTTAATAAAAACTTTGCGAGTACTGTTTTCTAATTTTACATTTTCCTTATGCTTTTTAACTTTCTGTTAAATATAGCGACCCCTCCAAATTAGGGACATTTGATTCTGACACCCTGTAGTGAACTCTCGGTTATAAGAAACTTCTGGATCGGTCCATCGAGGTCTCGTTATAAACGGATTTGATTGTATTTTGCAATTCCGTGGTTTTTCATTAGAGAGTTGCTTTCAAATTTCGATACATATGGTATGTTTTATTTTCCTTATTCCAAAATTAGTTGTGTCTATTTATATTTTTAAAAATTCTTCATAGACAATCGCATGAAGGTTTTTCGTTCCTTGTATGCAAATTTCTTTAAGAAATGGAAGAAATTTGCGTTTACTTCTGATTCAGTAAAATGAATTACAGTTATATGCATTTTATTAAAAATCATCCATTGTATGTATTAATTATACATACAATTCTTGAACGCTCTGCTTTTTTTTATTTCTTAGTTTGTTTTTAACACACGGTATTCTTTAATCGTAGTTTAATGTAAAAAAGTGCAGTATTTGATAAATGTATGTCGGGCACATGCAATGTAAAATCTGTTAAATATGCTGCATTTCAAAGAGCTTAGAAACAAGCAACTAGAAAAAGAAGAATAAACAAATTTAAAAAAATAATTTAACTAAAACTTTAAACAGAAACAAAAAAATTTAAACAATAAAATTTATACAATGTTTAAGTAACGCTCAATTGCAGCTGTATACAAAAAACAGAAAACAATGGAAATCAAAATCATTCAAAGAAATCAAAAAACTAAGTTAAGAAACTCTGAGAGAATCGAATTAAACAAACAAGGAATCCATTCTAGTCCATTTTATCAAGGGCTAAGTACTATATTCGAGATGGTTTCAAAATATTTGGGAAATTTTTCTGTAAGAAGCTTGCATTACGCCAAATATAGCTTCTCTTAGCCCGAAATTTCCCAACAAAAGACAAAGAAGATCAGTACCATCTAATAAGCATTATTTTAAAAGAAAAAGGAAAACCAAACACAAACATAAAAACGGTAATAAGATTGATTTAAAAATATTATTAGCCATCGGGCTGAATAGCAGCCTTCATGAAAATAAACTTATCTCACGCTTAGAAGAGAAATAAAATGCCCTCACGTTATCACAAACCAACGCGAACTACCCGGCTAAATAAGTAATCCTCTTATTTTCTAAAGAAAAACTAGAACCACGGCGCCATCTGTATTTCGAAAAGAAAGGCAGAAACAGAAGGAGGAAAAAGAGGAACGATAGAGAATCGAATCATTTAGTCAAATTTTCAAAAATTATGTCAAAGATTTATTATAATTTTAATAGTTATTTTTACATTACTACATATTAATAATTGCATTTTTAATTCCATAAAAACTATAAAAGATTTTCAGTTTAATTCATTATACTTTATTTTTATTTGAAATTGTCTTCTTATGAAAATTCTTTTCTTCCTCTTCCACCACCCCGCCTAAGATTTTAACCCCTTAACCATCGTGCCCGTACGTGGTACCTGCATCGAATTATCGCATTTAGGCTTATAAATTAAAATGTAATCATTAATTAACTTCATAATTTGACACAAAAATTACGTAGAATTCATAAACATCTCAAGTATTCGATGCCTTCGTAGATGAATGAAAACAACAGCCCATTTCCAAAGCAGAAGGAGTCCTCTGATTAGATGGCAAAGAAAATAAAACTGTTAAGGGATTAAATGAGTAAACTTTTTGCTTTAAGTTATGAATACTTCTTATTTATTTCTCATTGGCTCCACCATCTCTTGATGATTTCAATACAATAGATACAATAAACTCCGCTTAATGTGATCTCGGTTAATTTTATCATTCGCCTTATATTATCAAAAACCTCTGATCCCTAACCAATGTATTCAAATGTACACAAAATTAATCGTTTAGTGTGATCACTGCATCGTTTAATGTTATCAGTTTTGAAGTAGAGAATTGACAGATCCCTCATTTTCAACCAGCGTTAACGATTGACGTTCGTAGAATTTCTCGCTCCACTTGTAAGGAAACATCTGGGAGCAACTTTCTTCCACACATCCCAAGAATTTCGGGGTTTATTTTTCATGACCTCTCTTTGAAGGTCGTCCATTTAGCGGGCAGAGATATGACCGTCGGTAATTGTCATTGAACCTCCTGAAGGTATGCAAAAGCAAGAGTGGATGTCCATTGACGAGGACAATCCAGTAGCTGCCTCACTAACAGACTTGGAAATTTGCCAAGATGTCTATGAGCAAGACCAAGCAATAAAAGTTGATGATTCCAATGGGGGCCAATGTTTTAAAGAAAACTCTCCGACGAACGTCGAAATGAGACAAGCCCTTAAACGCGTTAAAAAGCATCGTTCAATAAATTTTAAAAAAATAATTACGAGTACGAACAATATATAAATGAACTGTAAGGAATAATAGTCGTCAAGCAACAATTAATGAATTTTTTAATTGTTATTTTTGAAGGAAATTATAGATAGCCCTGAGGTAAGTGTTTTTCCCCCTTTTTATTTCTTTTCCCTTGATGTGATAAAAATGCAATTGATTTTACGCAATTCGGTTATTGTTATCAATCGATTAATGTTATCAAAATTACATCAATCCTGAAGTAATCACATTCTACTGTATACTAAACTACAATGCTTTCTAATATTCAAGAAAATTTTAAGAGGAATAATTTAAAATATTGGTTGATAGCTTTTTTCCAAGGGTTTAAAGAAATGTTCTTACTTGAGAAAAATATAACTTTCTAGCCTTTTTAATTTTGAATTATTTTTCATATATTTCAGTTCCTGTGGATGGTGACCAACAGTCTTCAGATATCATCTAAAACGTTCGACAGACGAACATGAAATGTTTCCTGTTTGAATGAATCAAAAACAAATAAGGAAACATGAAGCCAAATTTTATCGTGTGAGTAAAAAACCAAAGAAAATCAAAAGAACTGAAATTCTATTTAACAATATTGCAATCGACATACTTCCTGCATTCAGAAACTTAATTGTTGAGAAGGGGTGAAAAAAACTCATTCTGAATAAATTTTCTGGAATAAAGGCTTCAGAAGGTGATGCCAAAATTACATGGTGCCAATGATTTTATGTCGTCAAAATCACTTCTGATTTTTATATCAACCTTTTAAATTTTGAATTTATTAAAATAATGATTCATTCGTTTTATTTCCGTGCTTATTTAATTTACACTTTTGAAGTGAATAATTATTTATTAGTTAAAAA
>BGPR01007004.1:0-27042 GCA_013235015.1 Araneus ventricosus | reverse complement strand
ATTGCATCGGCGACTTCCGCCGGAGAACAGGACTTGACTTTGTTGACCGCCGGTTTCCTGTTTAAGATCTCTATTCTTCTGTCAGCAATAAGCTCTGTGGAGGGGGGGGATAGGTTGTTATTTTGGAACTGCAATGCGAGACTGTCCGCTATTCCCTCGGCTTTCTGAACATCTTTGTACACTACCCGATTATCAGTAATGAGTGGGGGCATTTTTATTTTATTATTCGTGCATGTTTTAACAAGTCTCCAGAGCGTATCCTCACCCGGCTCAATGCTAGCGAAGAGGTTCGTAATTTTCCTCTCGTTAAAATCTTGGTACAGTTTCCCGAGGTATTCCTGGGCTCTATTAAGTTTATTCTTGTCGGTTGGGTGCTTTGTTCTCTGTCAGATTTTTTACATTTATTCCTTTCCCTGGTCTGGAGTTTAATTTCTTCTGTTATTTCGCTCTTAGTGAGATCTTTCCAGGTACCTGAGTCTCTGTATGCTGCGATGATGTCTGCGGTGAGTCTTTCGACTTCCGCGTTGATCTCCTCAGTGCAACTGGGGGGTTCAGCTTGTCGAAGTAATTGATTTTTAAACTTTTTCCAATTGGGAATGAATTTTTTCCGGGTATCTGCGGGGGTTCCTGTGTCAATTAAGAACTTAACTGGAAGATGGTCGCTGGAAAGTTCGGTTAGGGTGTACGCGTTAATTGCATATGGGGTGTTACGGGCAAGGGCTAAGTCTAGGACTGAGGACCCTCTATAATGATAGTGGGTGGGTGTATCTGGTGCGATAATTTTTGCACCCATTTTCTATGCAAAGCTATTCAATCGCCTGCCATATTTGCAGTTCACATTGCACTTCCAGTTGTGATGTTTGGCATTCAGGTCCCCGGCGATAAACACAGCCGTGTTATATGCATAGATTAACTCAAAATCGAACGTGAAGATAACGTTTGCTTTATCAGGGGGCCTGTAGGCGGAAACAAAGTTAATTGGGGGAATTTTAGGAAAATCAACTATCACCATGGTGGCTTTCATGTAGCGGAGAGTCGGATTAGGTATGTTATGGTGCTTAATCGTACTTTTGATTAGGATAGAAGTTCCTTTGCTTCTACGATGGGTCCTACTGGGGTTGGAATAAAAAGTGTAGTTAGGTATTGTGATATTGTCTGCTGTTCTGAGGCGAGTTTCCTGAAGGAGTATAATGTCGGGTTTAATTCTGTTAAACTCTCGGAGGTCGTCTACCTTGTGGGACAAAAACCCATCAAGGGATGACAGTATTGGGCCTGATCGCCTAGGTTAATATCATCAGTTTCTCCCACACGCTGTCGGTGACCCGCATGACCCTGAGTGTTGCAGAGACATTTGATTCCATGAAATATTCCAACGTATTCCAGGGAGTTCCCGCCACCAGAAGGGGGGCTACCTCCAATCCTGACAAAATATCGTCCATGGCGGTCAGTATATTGCCGTTGTAACTGTTGGAGATGAGAGTTCTTGTTGGATGCATGACGTCGAGGGCTCGACTGACTGATGCCGTGGCAGACTGGAGTGCTTCGAGACGAGACGATGGGGTGAGGAGTACGTCGTGGCCCGGAGGGCCACGTACCTCCAGTCGGCTAAATTTTAAGACTTGATACACTTATTTACCATAAGTGCGTGGGTTCTCAAAGTTCTTTTTTTTGTTTGAAGAGCAGAGCGGCGAGATCTTTCCTCGCCTCTCTCTGTAGAAAGTCTGGTCGGAGAGGGGCGGGTCCAGTTTAAGTAGGCTGTGGAGTCTTCTTCTGCGGGCCAATCAGGAGTTGCAGAATCCAGGCGGGAGTGGATGGTGAACTTGCTGGTATTTGCTGAGGCTCAGGGGAGAGATTGCCATTTCTACGAGCTTTTAGTCGGGAGAGCCTGGGCTTTTACGCCTACAATCTCCATTCCGTAGCTTGTGCTCCTGGAGTTTCTTGACAGGATGACGTTCACCTATCGCAGGAGAAAGCATAGTTAGTTGCAGAGGGGGGAAAGGAAAATTGAGAGGAGAGAGAAAAGTTACTTGTCAGAAAAACAAGTGTGGTGAGGTTTTTCCGGAGGAATGGTGCGTGGCGATGTAACTTATCGCCATCCCTGGATCCTAAGATGTAGAGGTAGTCTGTGGGGTGGAATGGCACGAATTCGCATTGTCAGCAGAGAGTCAGTCTGGCGGGAGCGGTGAGATCAAGTGACCAGTAATCTTGGTACGTGTTCCTCGGGGCAACTGTATCCCGCGGCTGTCCTTGTCCTTGGCTGTGGAGGGTAGAGTACAATGCAGGCTTCGGAGTGTGGAGGGTCGGGAGTGTGGCAGTGAGGGTTGTTAGTCGGTTTCCCCTTACAAAAGGGAACCATGGGTGACCTCGATCTTCATGAGTGAATCGGTCGGAAGGAGTGGAACTGTGAGAAGGGAGTTCAATAACCTCTTGGCCTGCTAGACCGTTTGTACAGCAGTGATTGAAGACGTCAGGGGGGAGGGAAGAAAAAAAGAAGGCATGGAACTTGTTCAGAGAAGAATCTTTCTTGGTCTTCGGATGTTAGTTGGGGTTGCGGGATTATATTTCGGAATTGAACGGATTGACACATTGTCCATAAGATCAATCCTTTTAAAGAAGGATATTGCCAGTTTTTTAATGAATTCCGTTAAAGAGCTGATGGCTAAATCTTGGCGGATATTTTTATTCCTAACAAACCATGGCATTTTAGAGATTTGCCGGAGCAGGATATTTTGGAGGCTTTCCAGCCTATTGATGTGTGTTGGAGCTGCAGCCCCCCAAATTGGCGCTGCATAGGTAATTACTGGCCGGAGAAATGACTTGTAGATTAACAGTTTATTGTCCATCGATAGCTTGGAGTTTTTTCCAAGAAGGGGGTAAAGTTGAGCCTTTGCTGCCTTGAATTTCTTTATAATGTAGTCAAAGTGATGTTTATATGTGAGCCTCTGGTCTAGAATAATTCCAAGATATTTAGTTTGGCTTTGCCATGGAATTATTTGCCTATTGAGGGACGGTGCTGGCGGTTTTTTTAAATTTATTCGAGAAATATACTGCTCGACTTTTCTCGACATTTACTTTCATCTTCCATTTCACGAGCCATTCTTCGAGTTCGTCGAGGTGAGTTTGGAGGTCCGTAGCGATGATGTTTGGATCGCTGGACGTGCTTAAGATGGCTGTATCGTCGGCAAAAAGATACAGTTGAGTCCTCTTAGATCTTGTAATATCATTGACGTAGACGTTGAAACAAAAAGGTGCTAAAATCGAGCCCTGTGCTACGCCAGCATGGATGGGGATAGGTTTAGATAACGCTTCGCCAACTCTGACTTGAAAGCTCCTGTTTTTTAGATAAGAGGCGATGAGTCGGGTCAACGAGTCGAGGACTCCCATCTTCATTAATTTGTAGATAAATCCGTTTGGCCAGACTTTATCAAAAGCTTTAGCAACGTCTAAGAAGACCGCTCCAGTATCCTTTCCCTCTGACCAGCCGTGCCTAATTGTTTCTGTCATTCGAAGAAGCTGTGCTATTGTAGAATGGTTCCTTTTAAATCCAAATTGGTACGGAATGAGTTTGTCTTCAATGGTGGGTTTTAGCCGGTTCAAAATTATTTTTTCTGCTACCTTGCTAAGTGAAGATAGGAGGCTAATTGGCCGGTAGCTTGTGGGATTATGTGGATCTTTGCCAGGTTTATGCATTAGGACTATTATAGCGGACCTCCAGGGCTTGGGGAAATATTGTAGTATTGCATTGATAAGTTTGGTGATTCTGCAAATCATCTTAATCGGCAGGTTTTGTATCATTTCGTTCGTAATTGCATCTTTTCCCGGGCTCTTTTTCTTTCGTTATTTTTATGGCTTCTGTAACTTCTTCAGGGGTGCAGGGGTCAATGTCGTTTTTGGGGGTTTGCCGGAGGAGCTTTTTGACTTCATTATTAACGATTTTGTCGTTCTTGGAGTCCTGGATGTTAGGTATTGTGAACTGGTCTTCCAAGTTGAATGCAAGTTCCTCCGCTTTCTCCTCGTTGCTGTAGGCTATTGTGTTAACTCCCCACAGTGGGGGGATTTTAAACTTGTTCCCAGTGTACATTCGGGTCAGCTGCCAGGTCGTGCCATCTTGCGCTGAAGCATGTTCGATTCTGTAGTTCCAGATGCTATTGTTATGTTCACCTCACATTTTCGAGAGTTTATTCTGGGCTCTATTGAATGCCTTTTTGTCCAAGGGGCTTTTTGATTTCTGCCATTCTTTTCTTAGTCTGTTTCGCAGGGTCGTCTGTTCCTTGATTTGTTTGGGGGTTTCGTAGTTCTGGATTTTTATGAGCTTGGCGGTTTGATGGAAGGAATTAATGATGTCTTCGATTTGGGATTTAGTTTCAGCCTCTATGGCATCTGGGTTTTTGATTTCTCCAGGGTAGGTGGTTGATGTGATTAGTTTTTCTCGAAAGGAATTCCACTGGGGGATGGTTTTGTAAATGTCTTCAATCCTGAGCTGAGAGATATTCAAGTAGAGCATGACTGGAAGGTGATCACTGGATAGGTCCGTAAGGGTTTTTATTTGGGCTCTGTATTTAATATTCCTTGCAAGGGCAAAGTCGATGACGGAATCGCTTTTCTTGCTGTATCTGGTGGGGTGGTCCGGAGCAATAATTTGGAGTTTAAGTTGTCTTGCGAAGCGATTGAGGGTAATACCCATTTTATTATGGTTCTCACAGTTCCATAGTTTATGTTTGGCGTTGAGATCGCCAATCAGGATTGTAGAGTAGTTAAATTGGACCAGCGCTTCGATATCAATGGTAAAAGAGGAGTCACTCCCGGGGGGGATGTAAGTTGATACAATGTTGAACGTATCTTGCGTATTGGGGATGAAGATTTTCACTATTGTAGCTTCTATATGCCGCAGGGGGTGTTGAGTAGAAGGTGTAATTCGGAATAGAAAGTTTATCGGTCAGTCTGATGTGAGTCTCTTGCACTGCTATTACGTCGGGGTTAATTCTGATTGCGAAGTTTCGCAGGTCACTAATTTTTTTCTTGAGCCCATTGGCGTTCCAAGTGCAAATACGGAGACCAAAGGGGTGCAAATTCATTTTGAGGCCGGAGCAGAGAGAGCAATGAAGGCTTCAGCTAACAGGAACAATTTGTTGTGTGGGTTGCTTTCTTGATCCATTTTTGTAAGCAGGGTTTGGAAATTAGGTATGGCGTTCGTAATGCTTCTTATGTGATGTAGTAGTCTAAATACGTCCGTAAAGTACTCCGAGATCCGGATGGTTCCCTGGCTTGGGAGATTTGTTTCTTCAGCTGGAGTGAATCGGTTTTCCTGGGGTTGAGGTGTTGCCATTGGTTTTTCTCTTAGTAGTGATGCGAAGGATTTTCCTGCATGCACTTTTTCGCTCGTCTTAATCTTCGGAAATTTGGGGCAACCTCTGAACGAGGCCGTGTGAGGACCTCCGCAGTTGGAGCATTTGCGCTCAACATTTTCTTGTCCCTTTTTGGGACATTTCCTTGAGTCATGTGGCTCGGCGCAAATGACACATTTCGTGTTCATCTTACAGTTGGCACTAATGTGCGAAAATGCCTGACAATTGAAGCACTGCCCCTCTGATTTCCTAATGTATTTCTCTATTTTCACAATGTAGTAGCCGATCGTTTCATTGTATATATTCTTCAGATTTTCTGAAGGGAGCAAATGGACTTGAAATACGTTCAGCAGTTGTTTGGTTCTAAATTGCCTAAATTGGTTTACCTTCTCTACGCGATATCCTTTCTTCTTCAGATCCTGGTTTTCTGGTTTTTTGATACATTTTCCTGGCATGATTACGCTCATTGTTAAGTTGTCTGATGGTCGGATCAATGTATGTTTGATCTGCTGGAACAGATTTAGAGGCGGCGATCTTGGCATCCATAATAAGATTCTCAAATTGAAACACAGCTTCATCTAACTGCTCAGGGGTGTTTATTTCAATGAAATTGAGGTTATTAGACTTGATGAGGTTGTCAGTAAATTTTTTCCAGTTAGTTTTAATATTGGATTGTGACTTGGGGAGTGTGTACTTAAAGTAGAAATTTAGGATTACGGGATTGTGATCTGAGCTGAGTTCTGGTATGGAATGAATTTCATAGCCTCCTTCCTAACCTCCCCCTCAGGGGCTCACCTTCTTTAGGTGGGTACGGGTGTCCCAATCCCGAGGTACCCAGGGATCTTTTCTTATCCCAGGGGGTTTACTGTCTGTGGTAGGTACGGGAGTCGCGACCCCGGGTTGCCCTAGCGATCCTTCTCTTATTTTCTTCTTCCTAACTTGCATTTGTTTTTGTGTTTTGTGAAGATTCTTTTCTGTCTGCTTAGAGTTTTGTTTGTTTTTTTAGTTCTACACTAAACCCATGTGTTGGCCGTGCATGGCGACCCGTTAGGGGCAAAATGGAAGCCTGGGGTTCCTCTGCGTTCCCTTCGGTCCACGCTGCTCTGTAAGTCGGGCGGCAGGAGTGAGCCCGCTCCTGTCAATCGGCTGGTGGTACTCTTCTTTGGGAACGAGAAGGTACTGCTGGAGGGTTAGGTTTGCAGTCTCTGTAGATCTATATCCCGGTGCCACCCCTAAGGTAAGTACTGAGGCTGGAAAATTCCGGAGCCGGTAACTGCCTTCCCTTGTTGGGCTCCATGGTGGGCGGGGGCGTACCGGGATGAACATATTCTGTACATTATGGGTTCCCGAAATTTGGCTCCCGATGGAGAGATGAGTCCATCAACCTCTCCTGTAAAGGAGTATCATGTGTTTGAGCGATTTTTTGTTGCAAGAAGGAAGGATGGCTCGTTTAACGCGGTGTCAGCAATATTGATACACAAAACAATCTTGGCAAGCGTTGGTGAGGTTAAGTCTGTTAAAAAATGTAATAATGGAAATCTCTTAATTGAAGTCTGGTCTCAACAGCAAGCCGCAAGTTTAATGAAAATGGAACGCATAGGTAACTATGAAATAACTGTCGCACCACACACTAGTCTGAACCAATCAAGAGGCGTAATTTCAGAATCGCAATTACAAAATGATACAGAAAGTGATATACTCGAAGATTTGAAGGGTCAAAATGTTATTGCAGTTAGAAGGATCACAGTCAAAAGAGACGGTCAATTGTTGCCAACGAAAAATCTGATTCTAACTTTTAGTTTACCAACAATCCCAAAATCTGTACGAATTGCATACCTTAATTGTTCGGTCCGACCATATATTCCAAATCCTTTGCGGTGCTTTAAGTGTCAAAGGTTTGGCCACACAGTACAAGCCTGCCGTGGCATACAGTCTTGCGCGCGATGCTCCTTGCCAGGCCACGATAGTCAAACGTGCTCTGAAACTCCCTGTTGCATAAACTGTAAAAGTGACCACCCAGCATATTCCAAGACTTGTCCCCGCTGGAAAATTGAAAAAGAAATTCAAACTGTCAAAATTAAACAAAATCTGTCGTTTAAAGAAGCGAGAAAAATTGTAATGGATCGAACTCCAAGAGCAGGAGTCTCGTATTCTGCAGTAGCAAAAGGCCTAATGGTTTCATCATCTACCCAAACATCATCTGAAGCCCAATCGCATGAAAAAATCAAAATCCCAACATCTAGCCCGACTAAACCAATATCCCAAAATGGAAAAAATATGGATAAAACCAGAGACAATAACAGACGAGACCAAACAAGTCCCTCAAAATTAAATAAAGAACAAAAGACAACATCTGTCAGTCATATAGAACCGTCAACAACTGTTAATAGTATAAATCCATCATCGCGCATACCTACTCCAAAAACAGATAAAAAGAAGAAACCTAAGAAAGCTCAAAACACTTTTAAAGAAACTAAAGCTATGAAAAAAGCTAGACTACAGTTGCATAAGAAAAACTTAGAGGACAAACTAAAAGATTCTATAAAAAAACGTAATATCACAAAACAAGATTTATTAAAGCAGTCCAATTACGATGAAGACCATGATAGCGATGGTATCAAAATTCATCCATCTGAAGAAGATCCAATGTCGACTAGCGGGGAGGAAGATTCTCTCAATTCTTAAAACTTCATAACGGCCATTAAACTGGTTTCCTGGAATTGTCAGGGGTTTCGTACTCATGTTGACGATTTAAAAAACATTATTAACAAATATCAGCCCGCCTGCCTGGGACTTCAGGAAACGTATCTGACCCCTGAGCATTCAATTAAATTAAAATCGTATAACATCCTCAGAAAAGACTACACCTTAGGTTCAAGAGCCTCAGGTGGAGTTTCCTTACTAGTTTCCCGAGTTTTCCCCTACAGACAAATTAATTTAAATAGCCCTATCCAAGCCGTTGCAGTCCAACTTCATGTTGTCTCTCCATTAACAATATGTTGTATATATTTGCCCCCAAATGATGATATATCTCAACAAGATCTTGATGACTTAATCAAACAACTCCCTCAACCTTTCATACTAATGGGAGACTTCAATGGACACAATCCTATTTGGGGAAGTGTGGATTTTAATGTTAAAGGACAACAAGTTGAGGCTTTGCTGGAAGACCATTGTCTTTGTTTACTTAATGATGGTAGTTTTACATTTTTTCACATCCCTAGTCGAACCTTCCATACTTTGGATCTAGCCATATGCTCTCCCTCATTAGCCATAAAGTGGGATTTTAGTGTTGCCGACGACCTTCATAACAGTGATCATTTCCCCATCATTTTATCATACAGTAACGATGATGTTACTTATCCTCAAAGACCTAAGAGATACATTTTCAATAAAGCAGATTGGACTCTCTTCTCACAGATGGCTCTTATTTCGAAACAGTTGGTGGAGAAAGAAAGCATTGACGATGTTGTTTATGAGATAACTGATATTTTAATGACGGCAGCTGATGCGGCAATACCTAAAACATCGGGGAAGATTCCAAAGAACTGGAAACCGTGGTGGAATGAGGAGTGCGGAATTGCTGAAAAAAGGCAAGCAAAAGCCTGGAACAGGTTTAGACGATATCCTACTACGGATAATTTTATAGCTTTTAAACAAGAGAAGGCGAATGCTAGACGAATCAGACGAAGAAGTCAGAGAAATTCATGGATGTCATTTGTTAACTCTATAAACAGTCGAATTAGTCCAAAACTTCTTTGGGATAAAATCAGAAAAATATCTGGATACTCTAAAAATAGTCTTTATATATCAGTTTTAAATTTAAATGGACAAGTCATCACGGAAATTAAGAAAATAGCAAATGCATTGGGTGAGACTTTTGCCACGGTGTCCAGCGAAACTTCATACCCCCCCGAATTTATAACATACAAAACAACTGAAGAGGGAAAGGCTTTAAATTTTACCACTAGTTCTAACGAAGAATATAATTCTGACTTCAATTTAACTGAGCTAAACAGAGCAATAGACAAATCTAGACCGACTTCCCCTGGTCCTGACGACATTCATCTGAATATGATAACTCACCTTAGTGAATCATCTTTAATAAATATCTTGAGGTTGTTTAATAGAATTTGGCGGGAACATAAATTTCCAATTTCTTGGAGAAGGGCTTTAATAATTCCGATCGCTAAACCAGGAAAAGACCCCCAGGATCCAACTAATTATAGACCAATTGCACTCACCAGCTGTTTGTGTAAGATCTTGGAGAGAATGGTGAACGCTCGATTGGTTTATATTCTGGAAACAAACAGGTGGCTATCCCCTTTCCAAAGTGGCTTTCGCCGTGGCAGAAGCACCTTGGACAACATTTTGCAGCTAGAAACGTCTATTAGAGAGGCCTTTGTGAGTAAGAAACATTTAGTATCGATAATGTTTGATATGGAAAAAGCCTATGATAGGACGTGGAGGTACGGTATAATGAGAGATCTGTATAGAATTGGCCTCCGGGGAAATCTACCAATTTTTATAGAAAACTTTTTAGGGACGAGAACTTTTAGAGTTCGACTTGGCAATGTATTATCTGACAGTTTTTATCAAAACGAAGGCGTCCCTCAAGGAAGCGTCTTAAGCGTAATTTTATTTATCATTAAAATCAATGATATTATTAAAACTCTCCCTCCATTTGTACATGGTTCTTTGTTTGTAGACGACTTTCAGATTCATTGCTCCGGCGAGGACATGGGTTTTGTTGAAAAAAAGCTTCAAGAAGCCATTGATAGAATAAATGCTTGGGGGAAAATTAACGGCTTTGTCATATCCTCACAAAAATCGGTAGCTATTCACTTTTGTAAAAGGCGTGGACTTCACCCTGATCCAAAGCTTAAACTCAATAACCAGACGATTCCATTTGTTTCAGAAGTCAAGTTCTTAGGCTTAATACTGGATAAAAAACTTGCCTTTAAATCGCACGTAAATCATTTGAAAAGAAAATGTACATTGTCCATGAACATTGTGAAGATACTTTCTAGCTCATGGTATGGGGCAGAAAGTTCTTTGCTAAAAATATACAGGGCTTTAATAAGATCAAAACTCGATTATGGGAGCGCTATTTATGGATCTGCATCGAAGTCCACACTTCGACCTCTTGACACTATACACAACCAAGGATTGCGTCTTTCGGTAGGAGCCTTTCGAACCTCCCCGATCCTCAGCCTATATGTTTTATGCAACGAACCTTCTTTAGAACTTAGGCGAGAGAGACTCGCACTTAATTTGTTTTTTAAAATAAAAAGTGATGATTCCCATCCATCACATTATAATGTCATAAATCCTAAATATGGTACATTATTCTCAATTAGACCATCATTCACTCCAACTTTTGGTTTTAGGATAGGAAAAATTCTTAGAAGCATAAATACTGTTGATTTTCCAGTCCTTAACAAATCTGACGAATTCCCGCCTTGGAAAGACATAAGTGTAAGTTTTATCGATATCTTTGAAAAATGGCACAAATCGACTACCCATAATCTGGTGTATCAGAGCATTTTTTATGATCACAGACAACAGTTTTCTGGATATGAACCTGTTTTCACTGACGGATCCAAGGCTGATAACCTCGTAGGTACGGCTGTAGTTATCAGGAATTCAATAGTTTCTGGAGGATTACATGAATTATGCTCCGTATTTACATCGGAAATATATGCAATATACTTGGCTTTGGTCGAAATAGCAGACAGGAACTACAAAAAGACTATCTTATACTCGGATTCTAAAAGCGCCATCGAAGCACTGAGAAGCGTTTCCCCTTTAAGCCACCCTATAGTGCTGAAGTGTGTTGAATTTTATCTTTATTTAACAAGAAAAGGTCTGAATGTTATGTTTTGCTGGATCCCAGGGCATTCTGGAATTATAGGGAATGAGATGGCTGACAAAGCTGCTAGGAGACCTGCAACAGTAGTTGACAATTTTGTCCCCCTATGTGACGCTTTGCAAGCTGTGAAAAATCAATTAACAAAAAAATGGCAGAGTACTTGGGACGAACAAAATCAAAATAAGTTGCACGATATCCAACCGATGGTGAAGCCTTTAAAAAACTGTGCTTTAAACCGAAAGCAATCTGTCGTGTTAAATCGCCTCAGAATTGGACACACTCGTTTGACGCATAAATTTTTACTTTTGTCTGAACCACCGCCAACTTGCACGCGGTGTCAGTGTATCTTATCTGTTAAACATATTCTAGTGCATTGCCCAAATTTCGACATTCATAGACGGAATCGTTTTGGTAGCAACATTTGTTTAAAAGACTTGTTAAGTGAAATCCCCCACCCGAATCTATTTCATTTTTTACGTGATATTGGTATTTATGAACTTATTTGAGTTCTTTCCTCTGTTTGTGCTTTTATTTGTTTGTGTGTGGGTCCTATGGACAAATTAAAATAGCTCCTCAAAATCAAGTGTTTGGCGCAGCATGGCCAAAAATGGCTTTTGCGCCATAAAAACCAACCCAACCCAACCCTTCCTAACCTCCTTCATTTAAGGGGAAAGGGTCGTTCGTCCTTGTTGGGGAGAGTCACGTGCCAGTTCCCTCCGGGTGGGATGGGGCAATTTGTCTGTTTACATTTTCGCCTGACGGGGTGGGAGGGGGTGCGCGCGCTATGTGCAATCGGTTTATTTACATCGTGGGTGTCTGTTTTTGCTGCGGCTGCAAACGATCTTCCTGGTTGAATTTTATTTCCTGGTTTATTTCTTTGAATGTTTTTCGGATACTTGGGGATCCTCGATAGTTGGCCGTATGCGGGCCGTTGCAATTAGTGCACTTGAATTGCACATCAGTTTTCCCTTTATTGGGGCATTCTTTAGATGCATGATTACCCTCGCAAACTACGCATTTGGGATTGAGTCTGCATCCCTTGGAACCGTGGTTCCAAAGTTGGCAATTAAAGCATTAGTCACTTTGTTTTCATATGGCTCGACGCTGACTATTGTGTATCCTAATGTGTTTAAGTTGTAGATTTCTTTTAAGTTTTCGGTTGAGAGGAGGTGGACCTGGTATATTTTTAGGGGTTCCCTGGTTTTATATTTTTTTGAGCTGGATAACTTTATCCACGCGAAAGTTTTTACTAGTTAGTTCAGCTTCGATTTCGTCTAAATCCATATCTAGAGGCAGGCCCTTAATTACTACCTTAACGGGCTTCTCCGCTCTTCCCGGAATTACGAAATATTCTTTTCCCTTGTCCAAAAAATCAGTTAACGCTCTAACATTTTTGGGGGTTTGACAGAACAGTTTGATAAACTCGCCTGCTTCTTTGGCCTTACAGGGTATTTTCTCAACCTCGTTGATTTGTTTTAGAAGGTCACGATAATCGATTGCTCTTTTCATCATGATCGGTAGAATTTGGGGGGGGGTATTCACGGGAGTTCCTTTAGTATTACTATCTGAAGGGCCGTCCTCGGCCGGTAGGTTAGCAAGTGCATTAAATCTATTTTCGAGGGGGAGGCCACTATCTGTAACAATTTTTAATTTCAAGAGTTCGTTAGAGGGGGACCTACCACGCTTGCGCCCCTTGAACTTGGAATCTATCATCATTTTCATTCGTGCTATTAGGATTGGAACTGACATTTTGGGGAACCACATTCATAACCTGGCTATCAGCATCAGCGGCAGTAATTTCGCCATTAGGCACATCATACACAATACAGTTATTTACAATACGGGAATTATGGATATCATTAGCATGCACAGTATATACAATACGATTAACATTATTACTAGATTTATGTACATTAATACTTTCAGAACTAAGGGAATTGCCAATACCATTATGAATGCCATTAATACTATCATCATATACTCCGTTGGAGTTTAATCCTTCAGTGTTGGTCACTTTGGGATATTCAATATTCATGTCCATTTGGGAGTTTTCTCCCCTAGTATCATTTACCAAGTTAGTCACAGTATTACACAATTTAGAATCATCGCTACGCATTCCGTTGTTTGAATTACTCATTTCGCAATTTTTTAGGTTAGTTATCATTCCAATATTTTTATCATTGCACACAGAATAATTATCATCAATGTTACTATCAGTATCGGAACTGTCGCCGTTAGAACCATAGCCATTATCACGCAAGATATCATTAACTTCATCAAGCAATTTACTAAATATTTCATTATTAATATTAGAAAGGTGTAAAAAAAAAGGTCACGCCACTCACCCGTTATTCTTTTTAGAGTCCTGGCAGAATCATCCATGTCAGCCCGCATAGGTGCTGGGATAGGTCGATTTCCATATTTTGTACGTATGACACTAAGGTATCCAACGTGGTTACTCATTTCAGACTGGTAATCCTTAAAGCGCTGGGCCTGGCCAATGACCGGCTCCATGCTGTTTTCGTTACTTGGGTGGCCATCCGCCACCTTAGCACTTGGTTCCGCACTCCCCTGGAGGGGATGATGAATCCTCAATAACTGGGGAATTCGCAGTAATAATGCAAAAACACAGTTCAATTTCTCAATTCAGTAATGGGGGCAGGGTCTAAGGACCCTTTCCGCAAATGAAAGTTGATTAATCTGCCCGATGCGGTGGGATTGAAAATCCTATCGCGTCGAGACGCTAACCCAGGGTAAGCCTCATCGCAGCACAGGATCATGCCTGCTCAATATAAAGAAAATGGCGATTTTGCCCAACTTACGGAGACAACTCAAATATGGGGATGAGAACCTACCGTATAAATAAGCAGGATTTCGCCTACCGGTGGAATAGAGCCAGGGCCGGCCCTTAGGGGGGTGCGAACGGTGCGACCGCACAAGGCCCCACGCTTCTGAAAGGCCCCTCAGGGGCACATCTTCTTCAGGTGTGACGGGATTCACGACCCCGAGGTACATTAGTGTCTGATCTCCTTTCGAGTTTTTGCCTTTTTTAAGTTTCTGCTTTTTTCTTCCTTAACTCGTGGCCCTTGTGCCATAAAAAAACCAATCAATCAATCAATCTTCCTTCCCTCGAGGGTACTTTTATTCAAAATGGCAGAGACAGTGGGATACGGAGACGGAGCACAAGCTTCACTCTGTTAAACCCCACGTGCAACCTTGGCCTTCTCTAATGAACAGGAAAGCGGATACGCTCCTCAACAGACTACGAGTGGGTCACACTCGATATACCCATCGCCATCTACTGTTCGGAGAACACACACCAATGTGCTCCCAATGCAATTGCAGTATGTCGGTTAAACACATACTGTCTGAATGTCCGAATTTTAACTCCCAACGTTTACAATTTTTTAAAACGAATTCTGTCGATTTATCTCTTTTACTTGGCAAGACTCCACATGTGAATCTTTTTGCTTTTTTGAGGTCAATTGGCTTTTATCCACATATTTAAACAGTGCTCCTTTTGTGTTTTCTTACCATTGTTTTTTAAATATTAATTGCATACTTTTATTTTGACGGATCTCTATATAGTTTGGCGCAGCATGGTCAAATCTATGGCTCTTGCGCCACAAAACCAAACTCAAACTCCCTCGAGGGTAGGCGAGGGAGCTCTCCATGAGAAGCTGTTGCCACTCTGTTTGCTTCCTGCTTCTCATGGACAGCAAATTACCCCCACGTGTTGGCCGTGCGTGGCGACCCATTAGATGGGTGGTACATTTTGGTCCCCGGTGTATCAATCGGCTGGTATCCCAGCCTTTTGTCCCCCTCAGGGGCACATCTTCTTTAGATGTGACGGGCCTCACGACCCCGAGGTACCCTAGTGTCTATTTCTCCTTCCGTTTTTTTTTCTCCCATTGAGTTTTGCTATTTCTTTCTTTCCCTCGAGGGTAGGCGAGGGAGCTCTCCATGAGAGGCTGTTGCCGCTCTGTCTGCTTCCAGCTTCTCATGGACAGCAATATACCCCCACGTGTTGGCCGTGCGTGGCGACCCTTTAGACGGGTGGTGCACTGTTGGTCCCCGGTGTATCAATTCGGCTGGTATCCTAACCATTTGGTTAGTCTGCTAGGGATCAAGCAAAAGGGTCATTCTCTGGGGCTTGGCGTTAAGGGTGGTCAACGTTCCTGGAGATGACTCTGAGCGTATAGGTCCCGGCTAGCACCAAGGTAAGTACCGAGGCTGGAAATGCCCAGAGCCGGTGGCTGCCTTCCCTTGTTGGGATCCGTGGTGGGCGGTGCCGTCGGGTCCCGAATCACATTCTAACTTTGCATGGTTCCCCCCAAAAAACCTCCCTTCAGTGGGCAATTCTCTGATCAAAACTTCGAAATTTTTTTTATCATAAAGCGTGTATCGGAAAACAAGGAAGATTTTGGAAATGTTTCTCCTTTTCTCGTCGAGAAGGCCATCACAGGGAGTGTTGGCACTGTGACATCAACCAAATTAATGTGTTCAGGTGACTTGCTTGTTGAGGTTGCTTCTCGCCAGCAAGCACTCCAAATCCGGAAATTACAGGCTCTTTCAACACTATCTGTATCTGTGACGTCACATGAGACCCTGAACACCTCTAAAGGCGTCATTACTTGTGGAAGGCTCCTCAATCTCCCCATTGAGGAAATCACAAAGGAATTAAGTGGTCAAGGTGTCAAAGATGTGAGGCGCATTAACATTCGTCGAGATGGTGAACTTGTGCCTACCAAACATTTCATATTGACGTTCAACACACCTCGATTGCCGGAATATATAAAGGCTGGATACGTTCGCTGTTCCGTAAGGCCGTATATTCCCAATCCATTAAGGTGTTTCAAGTGCCAGCGTTTTGGCCACTCCAAAACCAACTGCCGCGGGACACTTACTTGCGCCCGTTGTGCAGCGGCTGGCCACGAGAGCACTGGATGCAAGGCCAATGAAAAATGTGTGAATTGTCAGGGTGAGCACACTTCTTTCTCTCGCTCCTGTCCTAAATGGAAAGTAGAGAAAGAAGTTGTTGCTATCAAATTTAAAAATAACATCACATTCCTTGAAGCTCGACGAATAGCCAAAGCACAGTCAGCACCTGAAGGTGGGAGCTACGCTTCTGTCGTGGAAAAAAGCCACCCCGCCTACCAGACCACCCACTATGTCCAATCCCGTCCCTTCTACTTCAAAATCTACTGACCCTGTACCAATAGCATCCTCATCTCGCAATACAAATAAAAACATTTCACTTCAACCTAGTTCTGAAATCTCTTCAGGTCCAGTTTCGCAAAACGCATCTGAATTCACCATAGTAAAATTAAAGAAAAAATCTAAAATATCCTCTAAAAATCAATCTGCAAACAATAACCAAATCACAACCAACACTGCCTCCAAATTCTGGACAACATCGCCAAACAACGCTCATTCTTCTGTTTCAGGTAATGCTCACCATAAAAACAAAAATAAAACTGATAAAAATAAAACATCCTCTGCCAAAACGGTCCATTCGACCTCTGATGCAAGTGAT
Organism: Araneus ventricosus; assembly: GCA_013235015.1. Classification (NCBI taxonomy): domain Eukaryota; kingdom Metazoa; phylum Arthropoda; class Arachnida; order Araneae; family Araneidae; genus Araneus; species Araneus ventricosus. Next base: position 10,289 of record BGPR01007004.1, on the reverse strand, counting down.
GGAAACTCCTCGGGCACTGACTCTGATTTAACTGTCACCAGTGCTCCTGAGGTATCTAGTGCACACAAAAACAGGGCACGATCCAAATCTGAACAGTCACAAAAGCTTAAACAAGCCAAAAGTGGACTGTCTCAGAAGGATCTTCCTGCCAAATTAAAAAAATCTGCCCATCAAAATTCAGTCTCTCTGGGACTAGCTGATAGGGGTATAGTCCACAAGGATTTGCCATCCATTTTTGGTGGTGTACCCCAAGTCCCCGATCTCAAACTTCATCCATCAGATGAGGATGAAGATTTGCAGATGAATTGTGATACGTCGGAAACTCCACCTTGTGTTCCTACTTCTAATCCTCCAACACTCTCTTAATGGGTACTTTCCTTTCATGGAACTGTCGCGGCATTCGGTCCAAATTACAGGACCTTAAAGGTTTAATTAACGTTTTTAATCCTGTTTGCATTGGACTGCAAGAAACCTTCTTGTCGTCCAATAAGATAGGCCTTTATGAAATCTATGTTGGAAGATATTTTCTCGCCCTGTAGATTGTAAGTAAAATCCAGAATATAAGGAACTCGGTGGTTATCATTTAATGTTTAACACCTTATCATACGATTTTAACCTAATTAGATGCCACCACCCATTTGGTATATTTTTATTATTTCCATCTATTTAAGATGATAAAGGATACTTGAGACATTTCAGTCCAGGTGAGTTTTGTATTTAAAATTGTTGCGTTGACTTAAATACGGATTTAAATAGCAAAAATTCTGTAATTCGATGAACGTGTCAGAGACATCATTGTATGCTAAAGTGTTAATGGATGTTTGACTGTTACGTGGTAATAATTTACTCAAAATATATGCAGAAGTTATTTTGGAACAACGCAAAATTTTCACTTGATAATATATTATAATCTCGAAGAAATGGCTCGGAGGCGAACATTCCTGCTCCCCGAAGTATATTTGCGGGAAAGTTGGTCACTCTGGGTCAAATGGTTTCCCATCTGGCTCTTGTGCCAGAAAACAAAACGCAACACAACCAACCAACCAAATGGTTTCCCGATAGAGCACCAACAGACAGACATTTGCTTTTCTTATTTGTAGAAGCGGAAATATTTCATGTTTTAGATATGTTCATTACTCTTTTTCAGCAAACACGGAAATTATTGAAAATGATCAGAAATTTAGTGAAAAATAAGAAATTGTAGATCATACTGATGCAGGTAAATAGTAGCTTGTAGTTGACTTAAAATCTGTGAAATTTAATAGCTGCAAATAATAACAAAGTAATACACAAACTTATTTCGAGGTCTTAACTCTTTGCACTCGAGAGGCTACTCTAAGTCGCCATTCCAGTATAGTCAACAAATGGCTCTTGCGCCAATAAACCAAAACCAAACCAAACTAAGTCGCCATTCTGAACGGTGCATCATTATGAGGTTTCTTGATTTCGATGGTTAAAAAAAATACCTACAGAGTAGTTGTAAGAAGTCACAGGATATTTTTTCGGGAAAAATGATCTTGCACAAATATATTTTTTACGTTTCGAAGCAATATAATGAGCCTTTTATAATTGGTGAATAATTATGCATCTAATTATTTTTCCGAGTGCAAAGGGTTAAATATATACAAGAAATTATGCAAAAAGTATCCTCATCGTCTGTTCAGTTATCATGACATATGAATAACTTTGATTACTTTTCAAAACTTACATTGGCGTCTAAAGATTTCCAAATTATGATTTGCAAATAATCACTAAAAATAAATATTTAACAGAAACAAAACGTTATAAATAATTGCTATTGAATGACGCATCGACTCACAATGATTCTGCTGACATTAAAAATTAGTCACTTACTGACATAACTCGCATTCTCAACAAAGTTTATGATGCACACACTTCTTGATGCTATGTTTGATTTGTTGCTGAGATGATTTGATCAATCCAAAAGTGCATGAGCATGTCAGGTTGCATACCTTTTGGAAATGCCTTTCCTATGTTTGATATTTTATAGCGCCACTTTTTTGGGAAAATATAACTATACATTTATTGATGTAATGCGTATCCTCATGGCATTTATTATTCAAGAATTATGAATGCCTTTTAAAATATCGTTCAAAATTTATATTAACATCTAAAAAACATTGTTTTAGTCATTTTATTTTTAATACAGAAGTTTTACACTTTATAAATCTTAAATCGAATTATCCTGCTTCCTCTGAAACAAAAATATTATTGAAAAAGAAACTGTAGATTATAGTATTGATAGGACCAATAAAATAAAAATCTTAATCAAAATATTTATTTAAACATTACAAATTAATTGTCAAGATATGTGTATCATCACAGTAATACTATTCAAGAATTACGAATGCCTTTAAGATGCTACTCAAAATGTATACTAACATCTAAACAGAACTGACAGATTTTTATTTGTTTGTATTCATTGAGAAAACATATTTCATAGAAACAAAACTTTTTGAACAAAATAAATTTTTATTGACTCAAATGGAGGGCGGGTATGGAGACATAACAGGATTGCAAGACTGCTGATACAATATTGTGGCGTTTACTTCATGGCCACCTCGTGATGGATGAGCAAAATGCTTTATTTATTGAGACCATCGTAGTAAGAACACGACTGGCTACATTACAAAAACAACTTTTATATTCAATAAATAAACATGGCGGCCAATTAGTGGTTGCCTAATTTTTCAAAAAGGTTTAAAAGTTATCAACTGTCGCACTGTCCTGTGTTTGGCGCATTAGTCAAATATGGCTCTTGCGCCAAAAAAGAAAAGAAAAAACCCAACTCTCACATATGCTGTATATGAACTTAAATGAAAGATCTGTTTGACGCAGCTGGGTCAAATATGGATCTTGCATCAAAAAACACAACACAGCCAACTAAATCCAAGTGACATGCATTTATTTACTAAAGATTTTCTAATCTAGACTTAGAGCCAAAATTTCATGAGATTAATTATTATTTATATTGGGAATTTTTTAAAAAAAGAATTGTTCCATTTCCCATTAACTCTCTGCGGGCAAGTTACCTTCGTGGATCACTGCAATCAGGTCGGAGCACTTTATACTTATCCTGATTTTTTTTCAACTCTACGCTTATTTAACACATTGTTGATCGGGGTTTTCTGTAGAAACTGATGCGTGTGGCCGGCTATTTTCCCTAAAAGTGAATGAGAAAGAATCCGCATATGATGAAATATAGTCAACTTGCGTCACAAACTGAGAGAAATGGCTCTCGCGCCAGAAAAACCCCACACAATCAAACAACCATAAACTGAGAGTTTCTCAATAATATATTGACCGTTAGATTTGTTGTAAAAAGTGCAGGGGTGCACAATTTTGTAAAGAATTGAAAATATAACGAAAACAAACGATAAATGAACGATAACCACAATTAAAATGTATAATACTCGGTCAGTTAGGTTCGGTTATCATTAGTCATATGACGTCTCCGGTCAATGTGTTAATTTTGCACAAAGTTACTTTTTTGGTATAATAAGATAATAGGTTGAATGGATGCATAATACACACATTTGTGTCTGTGTTTGAGTCGCTATATTCTTCGTCAATTGGATTGTCCTCCACATCAATCTCGAAATCTGTTTCGGTGTACTCGGTAACTTCACCATCGAGATCTGGTGCATCTGATTCATCTTCAGCTAGTCTTTCCTTATTTACTTCTTCCAAAACAGCCGAATATTGCTCTGAGGGATAGTTTCCCGCCTATTAGTAACAGTCGGGTTGGGTTATAGAGAGCGTTCCATGCATTACAAGTGTTCTCAGATCGAACTGATTGTTTCAATCTGAATGAGAACTATCGGAGCAAGTAAGGAGAATGTTAAGAGGGGTGGCGAGCTTTCCACCTTCGCTACTTTTTATTCGGCTTATCGGCACATACCCCACTGGTGCACTCTATACGTCGACCTGTCCGCTAAGGGTTAAAAAAATATTAACATTTCATATATAAAAGTATAATTTGAGTTGCAGAAAGTTCATTAAACATGAAATTTTATCAAGTTTATGAAAATGCGATTGAAATGAACAATTTTGTTTTAACAAGGAGAAAATCAAAAGTTGGGAATCGCGTAATAATGAATCAACAAAATTAAATCCGCTCTCAATTATTTTCGGATTATCCTTCCTTATAAAAATGAATTACTACATCAATGTTATTAATTTAATCAATGCAAAATATGAATGAAACGATAAATCTATATTTGACCAGAACTTCACATTCTATTAAAAAGGAAACTGTTTTTAACAATTACTGCAACCATTAAGCTTTAACCACTTTAAATATTCAAAATAAATCATTCACGATTCATTCAAAAATGCTTAGTCCAAATCAAAGATGGTTGTTCATTCCTTTTTTAATGCAACTGTCTTAGTTCGTTAGCCGTACCTTTTAACCTCATAAACGCATAGTTTAGGCTATCATAATTCCTTTGTCAAAACCTAGTAAAGACGCCCAGAATCCATCAAACTACCATCCAATTCCTTTGACCTGCTGTCTTTGCAAGTTACTCGAAATAATGATTACTCGCAGGCTCGTATATTACTTGGAGGCAAATATCTTCACCCATTCCAGAGCGGGTTTCACAGTTTACGTAGATAACTTAAAATAGTTTGGCGCAGTATAGCCAACTATGGCTCTTGTGCCAGGAAAACAAAACAAACTCAAACTCAAACTCCAGAGCGGGTTTCGAAAGGGTCGGAGTACCATTGATAAACTGCTTGCTCTTCAAACAAACATTCGACTCTCATTTTTACAGAGAAAGCATTTGGTTGCATTTTTTTTTTCGATATGGAAAAAGCATACGACCGGACCTGGAGGTACGGAATTTTAAGACTTATATGATCTGGGATTGAGGGGAAACCTACCCATTTTTTATGAATTTAATGAGGAACTTGCACCCGTGAGGAAAATGCTAATTTCTGTATTTTATCAACAGATTAATCATCAAAATGTTCGAAAACGATAATTAAAAGCCATAAAATGGATATAATTAATTAAAATTTAAGTTTTGAGGTCACGGCAAAAGCACGTGACCTCAAATCGCTACATGATTGGTTTGACGTCATTACTCACAACGCTGTAATGTTTACGTTTGTAGCGGCGTTCGTATTCTATTGACATCCAAATTTATTTCAACTCCGATCTTTATAATAATTCATCCTCTCATTCTCACTGATTTATTTCTAAATGTTTATTCATTTTTACGAATAATGTCCGTAATACCTGGATTTACCAAAGGACAGTCGGACAATTTGCCGAAAATTGAGAGCATGACGATGTTTTCGTTTTTAGAAAAAACCCGAATTTCATGGGAGCTGAAATACGAGGAATTAAAACAAAAATTTATTTCTGCAAGTATGACCACACACACACACGAAGGAAGAGCAAAAGAAACAATGTTTGCAAAAGAAATCATCGAAAAACATCAGAAATTAAGGAAATGCGAGGCCTTAATGTTCAATGACACCAGATGGGGGGGGGGTAAGTCAGGTATAGGAAAAATAAATTATATCCCGGAAATACCGCACCCACAGGAAAGATAGGCAAGAGAAACAATGTTTATAGCAAAAATAATCGAAAAATATAAAAAATTAAGGGAATGCGAGAGATGAGACAAGACCGAAAAAAAAGGGGGTAGGAGCCAAGTACAAGAAAAATACAATTTAGGCAGAAAACACCACTCCCCCACAATAAACAGGCGTCAAAGACAACGTATGCTGCAAAAATCATTAAAAAATATAAATAATTAAAAAAAATGAGAGGTTAAAAAATTTACTGCAAGCTAGTAACGAAAGGTTACAGTCCGATTGCATCATTTTTTGGAAAGGCTCTAAAAATACCAGAAATTGAATTTTGGCGGACAAAACCTCTCTCCCCCTAAATACATTGGGAGCATCATTCACAAGTGAAAATAATCTGATACAGTTGAAATTAGCTAAATACCAGACGTGTTTAATCTGACAAAGTGAAGGATGTCAAACGTAAACAAACGATTTCCAAAACAGAAAATGATTCATAAAAAATGAACTAATTGTCCAAATTGCATAAATGATGTGTCGAAACACTCAGGAGGAGATGGAGAATAATAATAATTATGTTTAAACAGTTGGGAAGAAGACTTTCCGCAGTCGAAAAAAGCTATTGACCAAAAGGTTATAGCCGATTGCATCATATTTTGGAAAGTCACAAAATAAATGAAAAATGATATTCGGACGGAAAAAACCACTCTCCCACTTATTAAACACATGAGCAACATCGTATGCAGGTGAAATTAATTGAATACAGTTAAAATTAACGAAATGCCAGACGTATTCAATCTGACGAAATGCCAGCTGACGAATGTAAACAAACCGATTGCTGAAGACAAAGTGATTCATAAAAAATGAACTAATGGTGCTATTTACAAAAATTATATATCAAAACACTCAGGAAAACATACTAAACAAAAAACATTTCGAAATCTTATTCTATTTTATAAAAATCCGTTTTAGATCAACAAGAAACATACGCCGCTTGCTACTTTAACGACGCCATCAAAGTGAACAAACCGTCATGATGAACTGTGACGTCACAAGTGGCGGCGTAGGAAAACTAGCGTTTTTGAGATGAAGTAAATAGTGCGCACTTGAAATTGTTTTATTTTTACCTTTTCGGGCTATAAAAGTAAAAAAGAAAGATACTATCCATCAATTTTTTTCATTTTCTATATTATAAAAATATAAACCAAAAACGTGCAAGTTCCTCATTGAGTTTTCCAGATCGATAAAATTCCCTGAATTCCCGATTCTATCGCCACCCTGTAGTAATGGTGTTGGGTTGAGTTATCTCCACTCCGATGGCGGTACGTACCTCCTTAGGGGGACTTGTGGGCCATGGCCGGTGGTAACTCTTGGGACTCAAACATCAGTTTCCAACTGCTGTTGTGTTCCAACTTTAACTCGCCCGAAAATTAGGGCAGGCCGGGGGTAGCTGCTTTACAAGGGAATCCTAAGGAAAAAGAATTTCAAAAGGTAAAAAAATTGGCCAAGATTAAACTTTTTGCAGTTAAATCACAAAAATATATTAAATTGCATAAAATTAAGACTTCTATACAATAACTAAAGTCAAATAACTTACGAAGTTTATTTACGATAAACTCTGTCATGTGTTCCGAGCGCTGTAACCTATACTGTACTGTCGTTAAAATGATAGAGAATTCTATCGTCCTTATTAACGCGGACGGACCTTTCCTTATTCCGATATCCCTTTAACATCTTGCCGATAAAAGGGTCTTCTCGGATCGAAATAAGCTTCCTCTCGAAATTTCATCTTATTCTATCAGGAACGCTGTTTAAATAATTTTGGAATTGTCTACTGAGGTCCAAAAGCCGTAGTTTAAAGTAGTGACAGAAAATAACTCTAATAGAAGAAAATATTCCACAAAGAATGAAAAAGTACTTGTACTAGATTTTATCCAAGACCATATGTTTGGCGCAGCATAATCAAAAATGGTTTTTGCGCCAGAAAACTCCATCAGACCAAACCTAACTAGCCTAAAATATCTAATTAAAATCGAAAACGATCTCATCAACAGGATGACATCCGAGTACTGCTTTCCGGTCTCAACTTCTTTTCTTGGTTCGGCACTTATTCGCACTAGCTGTAATTCTTCACACTAGGCATATTTTGCCTATATCACATTTGTTCGCAATGTAGCACAAGCTTCGGGACTTTCTCCCAGTACAACACAACTTCGGGAGATTTTCCCAACACAAACTTCGGGAAAATCTCACCACTTCCGTCTCTGTCTTCGGCAGGGTTCTTCTTCAGTCTCCCATCCAATGCCGCTGCCACTATATATGAGATTATGTAATATGAGTAATTTAAGCTGTGACGTGTTCAACGGCGTAGAACAAATAGTAGCAAAGTCAGACACCAATATTAATATGAAATCTCAGGAATTTAATAATAATAGGAAATATTTACAAGAGACGAATTGCACATCTTTTCTTGACTATTATTATATAAGTATATAAGTAATTAACTAAATCTCGAATAATAAGGATGAGAAAGTTCTACCAATCTTTGGAAACTCTGAGTCTAGGACGGCATGAGATTTGAATTAATCCGCTGCACAAAATTGCAGACGGAAATCAGTTCCACCTTGAGAACGAAGCAACAATCGGAAAACGGCAGTTCAATATAAGTTTCTGGATTTCAGAATAGCACGACTTCGGTGCGATAATAATTATCCGATCTACGATCGCTTTAGTGAAATTAAGTTTCCTTCAGGAAAGCGAGGTCCTAGCCAGAGAAATATTTTCCCTAGAAGTACAACGGTACTTCTCAAAATCTCGCGTGATTTTCCTATCACGACTTCGCAGAACAGAGCTAATGCTCTAAGAGGCTAGATTCACAAACTCCCTCCAAAAATATCGCCTCCGCTCTCGGATCAAAATCCGAAAGTCAAGTCCTCCAATCTTTCTTTTTTCCCCTCTCGGAGATGGGGTCTTTCTCCTTGTTACGTTCTCCCGGATTTTCCATTGATGGGTTGAGCAAGGTAGGAACGTCCTTCTGTTGGATTGTTATTTGCCCTCGCCTATGGAGAACTAAATTCTATCACCTGCCCTTTCTGGAACAGCTGATCCGATACGGTCCGCCTACTAATATTTCATCTTCAAACCTAGGGCGTGAAATCCTGACAGATGTGACGGGATTCACGACCCCGAGGCACCCTAGTGTCTATTTCTTCTTCCGTTTATTTCTCCCCTTGAGTTATTTGCTATTTTCTTCTTTCCCTCGAGGGTAGGCGAGGGGGCTCTCCATGAGAAGCAGTTGCCGCTCTGTTTGCTTATTGCTTCTCATGGACAGCAAATTACCCCCACGTGTTGGCCGTGCGTGGCGACCCGTTAGACGGGTGGTACATTTCGGTCCCCGGTGTATCAATCGGCTGGTATCGCAGTCACCTGACTGGTCTGCTCAAGGGGATCAAGCGAAAGTGGCCAACTTCTGGGGCTTGGCGTTAAGGGTGGTCAACGTTCCCGGAAGTGGCCCTTAGCGTATAGGCTCCGGCTAGCACCAAGGTAAGCGCCGAGGCTGGGAGTACCCAGAGCCAGTGGCTGCCTTCCCTTGTTGGGCTCCATGGTGGGCGGTGCCGTCGGGGCCCGAATTCTTATGCTTTTTGCATGGGTCTTTCTGATTGCACCATAGTTACTGCTGATACCAAATTTTTTATCATGTCTACCGCCGACACATTTCATGAAATCTCACCTTTTCTTGTTCATAGACTTATATTATCATTCATTGGAGAAGTGAAAAACATAAAAAAATTGAAGTCTGGAGATTTACTAATAGAAGTGTCCAATTTCAAACCAAGCAAAATCTCTCAGTAGACTAACCGAATTGGGTGACTTGAAAGTTAGTGTTTCTGTTCACAGGAATCTAAATTTTTCCCGAGGAGTCATCTCTGAGCGCGGCCTCAAAAAACATACAGAATCTGAACTTATCCAGGAATTGTCTGAGCAAAAAGTTTGTGCCGCACGACGTATTCACATCGAACGCGATGGCAAACTTATCCCCACTCAGCATGTTGTCTTAACATTTTCCACTACTGAACTACCGAAATCAATAAAAGCAGGTTATTTAAGTTGTCCAGTCAAACCATATATCCCGAACCCAGTCAGATGTTTCAAATGTCAAAAATTTGGCCATTCACAGCAAGCTTGTAAAGGCTCGAAAATCTGCGCCAAATGTTCGGTTTCAGGCCATGACTCTTCGGACTGCATTTCCGATGAAGTAAAGTGCAGAAACTGCCAAGGCGCCCATCCCGCTTTCTCAAGATCTTGTCCTCAGTGGGCCTTGGAAAAAGAAATTCTGACTACCAAGATCCGGAAAAACATTTCATTTGCTGAAGCTAGGAGACTGGTTTTAGAACGCTCCCCCAAACCAGGCGTTACATATTCATCTGCAGTTAAGCAGTGTGCATATTGCGGTTCCCACACAACTCCCCAAAATATACAAAAAAACTCTCCTCGTTCAAACACTCAACCTGCACCTGCGTCTCCTGATTCCTTACAAATACCAAATAAATCATCTATCCCAGAGAAAACTCTTGCTACAGTATCTCACCCCCTGAAAGATAAACACACACCTAAACAAAAAGAAACTGTTAAAGCAACAGACAACACTGATAATGTAAAAAAACTACAGCGTTTAAAAGAAACCAAAGCAGCAAAAAGGGCTCGCCTCGCTGCTTTGAAGAAAAATAAAG
>BGPR01007003.1:58555-74909 GCA_013235015.1 Araneus ventricosus | reverse complement strand
CATCTCTTTGCTAGAATTTTCTAAGGAACAAACGGAAAAAATGTTTTTCTTTATATTTTTTCTCTAACATGACTTGGATTATAAAACCTCATAACATAATATTTTATGTTTGGATACCCTGCATTTTCATGCGAAGTTTTTCTTTCTATTTTATCGGTTTATAGTAGAAGTGCAAACAACATGCATGCAAAAGGAGTTTGGTATAAAATATGTTTATGTTATGAAATGAAGAAATTAAGTTTTCAAACCAAAAGAATATTCATCTGTTTATGTCGTGGATTCAATTAATTATGCAAGCATAACTGAAAATAATAAGTTTTGAACTTGATCATTGTCTCGATTCAAACAAGCTGCACGGATATTATTGTATCTCATCTCTAATAATAATAAATAAATGTGTGTGTGTGTGTGTGTGTGTGTGTGTGTGTGTGTGTGTGTGTGTGTGTGTGTGTGTGTGTGTGTGTGTGTGTGTGTGTTGACGTTCCCACAGATACGTTGCTGGACCTAGAATTATGAAATTTAGTACAAGCATAAGGCTTGAGGGGTGGGACTTACTTTTTTTTTTAGAAATTTTAATATAACGTTTGCAGCTGGTATGTTACAAGACTTTTCCTTGATAACCTCCGAAACAATTATAGAACAAAAATGATTTTACAACATCTGAAAGCGCAGAAAATTACCTTTTTTTCAATGATATTATTTTTTTTATTTTTTATGATTTTTGAATGTATTTTCTTGGCGTAATTAATAATACTTTCATTGTTACTGAATTCAAACTTTTTTTCTACTGTATAGACAAGAAATTATTTGCTCGTTTCGTCCATTGTTGAAAGCTAAGGATTTTACCTTCTTTTTTTTCATCATCAGTTTTATTCTAAAAAATCTGTAAATAAAATCCTTTGGGATAATTTATATATTAGCAAACGCATCCAGTATGCTGGAAAATATTTCACCCTTTATCGTTATGTTTTAAAATAGTTAAAATGCTGCAGGACGCCGCTCAATGGAAAAGCCATATTCCAACAATGGTACATGCTGCTGTCGATGAAGATGATTCTGCCGTAAAAATCAATTTCAGAATGGTATTTGGAAAAATGTGAACAGGATGCACAGCGCCTTTCGGAGAAAATTTTGCAGAGTGATGTAGTTACTTTTAGATTAAATGGCATTAATTAATCGACAATATAATTGCAGTTACCGGGCAACCGCAAATCCGCATGCTGCTATCAGGAAACTAAAAGAAGCAATTTCACAAGAAGGCTCCTAAATACGAAATGAAAATGTTTGTTGAAGCTTGTGAACCAATAGCCTACCCACATCAGCAGTGTATGACAAAAAAACAGTAATATTTTTGAGCATTGCGGTATGAGGAAAATTTATATATTTTGTGTAGATTCTTTGCACTTAAATATTATTAATTATATGTAAATAAAATCCGAAGTTATAAACCTTAAACTGTGTATACATTTTTTGAGATAATCTATATTTTGATAGTTTAACATACAAATTACGTACTTCTATTAGGCGATGAAATTACCACTTGAAAATATCTTAGGAATAGTTTAATATAAATGAAGCTGCAGAGCGTTACCTGCAGACATAAAGAAATGCATTTATGATTTCCAGATATCGGGGTTTGTAAAAAAGCCTTTGCTGTTGTCGCTTAATTGTAGAAAACATTATTTGTTCTTTTAGTTAGATATATAGGTCTTAAGAAATATTTTCGTTTCTCAATCTTTCTCTTGCGGCCAGTACATATGGTAAATTTAATTACTAATGAAAGATTCCTCATTTTTTCATTCATTAACAATGGGTTCTTTTGATGTTTAAATTTGCTTAAATCGAACGTCGCTTTACAAAAATAATTCTTATCTAACTTTAAGTTTGAAAAAGACTATTTTAGACATTAACGGACAAAAATGCAGTAGCCATCTGACAAACTAATCGATAAATCATTAGACAGGACAAATCATCAAATAACTTGGGTTAATCTTTTTCGAAAAGCCAAGACCTCCTTCTGACGAAGTCTTGCTGTGACTTGATACACTGAAGAGCCAGAAAACTGCACACCTGCCTAATATCGCAGGGGCCCCACGCACATTGCAGAAGTGCCGCAAACAGGATGTGGCATGGACTCAACCCACGTCTGAAGGTATCTTGGGGACAATTCCTGACCATTAATCCTTCAGACACCCACAAACCACAGGAGGCGAGGTGGCAGATCTATTCTCGACAGCGTGTAGCAAGGCATCCCCTGATATCTTCACAATGTTCATCTCTTGGGGATTTAGGTGTACAATGGTATGTTTAAAGTCAGAAGAGTGTAACTGAAGCCATTGGTAGCAACCTCACGCGAGGGGTGTCGCATTGTCCTGCTGGAATTGTCCCAATCCGTCGGAACGGCCATTGGACTTGAGGAGTGTAGTGATCGGGCAGGATGTTGGCAACTGTCACCAGTCAGAGTCATCTTTAGATGTATCAGAAATCTCATATCATGCCAAATGCAATACGTTCCATACCATCACAGAGGCTCCACCAGATTGAACAGTCCCTGTTGAAGCTTAACAGGATCTATGGATTAACGATATCTTCTCCACCATGCACGTGCATCCGTCCGATGCAAATGGAAACAAGACTCGTCAAACCAGGCAACGTGTTTCCAGTCATCAGCAGTCCAATGGTAGTGTTGTTTATCCAGAGAGAAGAAGTTGCGCCGTGCAGTCAGCAACTGTACACGAGTGGGCATTCACCCTGTGAGCCCATTTAATGACAATCCGCTGAACAGTTCGCACGCGCTGAGATTTGTAGATGCCCCATCATTGAAGTACGCGGCGATTTGAGGGAAGTGTTGCACGTCTATCTCGTTTGCCGATTCTGCGTCTGTCGTCACGGTCCAGTTCTTTCAAGGTCTTTTTCCGGCCACACCGACATGGAAATCTGATGTTTTACGGGATACCTGATATTCATGGTACACTCTTGAAGTGGCTGTAATACGCGAAAATCCAAATTTCATCGCTACTTCGAGATGCTATGTCCTATTCCGTGCGCCGACTATAACGCCACGTCTAAAGTCACTTAAATCTTGATAACCCGCCATTGCAGCAGCAGGAACTGATCTAATACATTTGTTGGGATATCTGTTGTCTCATATAGGCGTTGCCGATCTAATCGGGTTACGATGATTGGTTGCATACCCCGGTTATTTGGGTAAAACGCACACCTGTACCAAGTAGTTTTTCTGGCCTGGGTTATGTATCATCAATAATTTTTGATATGGACTAAAGGACAAAAGATTGATATTAGTGAGGAGAAGCTATTTTCATGAAAAATCGGTTTCTACGTTGACTTGAAATATCTTGAATAAATAAATAATTAGAAAAACTTAAAATGATAAAGCTTAATATATATTGAAACTGGAGTTAGTTATTCTAAAATTAGAACTTTGAAAAAATAAGTTAAAAATTATAAAAATAGGCATTATAAAAAACCTAAGATAAAACACAAAAAAAAAGCAAAATAGAACGAAAATACAATTAGAATGAAAGCAAAATGGAAGAAAAATTGTAAAAGAACTAAATGCTGATTCTCCCTAGAGCCACACGCCATTGTAGAAGCCTAGCAGGGACAAAATTTGAATAAAGGAAAGACCATTAGTCAAATTATTCCTTTACGTGGCCTGAATTTTGTTCACAACCTCTGGAAAATAGGATAGTGGAAAAAGAAAAACATGACAGATACCTGTGCAACAGAATCCAAATTGAGAAAACCAAAAAAATACTTTCAAAAAAACAGACGCTCTAAATAAGGGGAAGCTAATAACATCAAGAAGCAAGCCCCTAAAGCCATCTATGTAGAAGAATCTGAACTATTCTCAGAAAAAACAAAGATTCTAAACTGTTTTTTTAGAAATTTATTAACTTGGGAAATAACCAGGATATCCGTTATTTTAATATATTTTTTTAAATTATCTAAAGCCTTAACAAAAGTATATTACATTATTATAAATATTTTAATCCTATTAATTTGAGAAAATATAGAATTTCATAAAATTTTAAATTGGAAGACATGTATGAAAAAAATTCGTAGAGTGTAATACTTTTGAACTTAAAATCTTACGTTTTATCATAAATCTGACAGAGACTCCTGAATTTAAATTTTAATTTCCAGATCCAAAAAATTACATTTGTTCACTTATGATAAAAAGTAAAGAATTAAGTCTCTGTCATTATACAATATTGATATTCTAGAAGATTTCAAAAAATACCCCTCAAGTGTATGAGCCGTTACAGTCCCAATAGAAGGCAAACTGCGTATACAGTGGGTTGCCAATATAACGTGGACACTTCAGAATTAGTATATTTTAAATATCTCCCGAAAGGAGTTTCTTAGAATTCGAAACTTTGTAAAGAAGAGGCCTGGACTCACATTTTACAATGAAGATTCAGTCACGAGAGCATTTAGGGACTCACCAGAAAGTTATGAAGACGAAAAGAGATTTCCTCTGAATTATCCTGTTTCGCAGAAATGATAACGAGATGAAACTTCCTCATTGATTATGTTTTGATGAGCCTTATATTTGTATACATTTCTCGTAAAATGAGAATAAATATTCTGAAGATATAAATGTTTCTTTTAAAAATTCTCTGAGCGGTATATATTTAGAGAGGTGAATTTTACACTAAGAAAATCTGTCTGGAAATGATAAGGTTTTGCACAGATTTATATATATATATATATATATATATATATATTTTGAATAGTTATTGTCGAAATGCAATTTAATTATTTTATTTAATTTATAAATATAAGTAGGTATTTAGGATATTCGACTTTCAAAAAATATTTATAATAATGTTCAAAGATTCAAGCTTTCTGGTGATATATTAATTAATTCAGAAACGAAATATTTGTTTTTCTCTTAGAGAACGAAAGTAATTTAGGTTTCAATACTGATTTCTCTCTGAATACTAACGATATTGAACTTGAATTTTGTATGTTGCCCTATATCTGGATCTAAAATTATGAAAGAAAATTACGTTTAACGTTGCGATTAGCGTTAATTACGCTTTTAACGTTACTGCTGTTGATTGACAGAGCTTAACGATCACAGTCATACGGCCTCCCCAGATCATCATCACCAGATTTATCTCCGCTTGACTTTTCTCTCGGGCCTTGAAAGCCTTTGTGTACGAAACTGCAGTATATTCTGGACATGTGAAGTCTGGTGTCATGACCGCCATTGCTGCTGCTACAAACAGCAAAAGCCTGGTATCTTTTTAGAATGTCTGGCGATCCATGCGGCGAAGCATAATGCGTCTATCAATGCCAATGCGCAAAATTCTAAAAACACCTTCTGTGATTCTTTTAAATATTATTGTATTTTGGGGAGTAAAAGCCTTTATATTGCTTTCGTAATGCGTCCTAAATCTGTCTTTATCTCTATATCACTTAAGGATGGCATTTGCGACTATCCTTTCCTATGTGACTATGACTTAAATTGATTCTTTTTTTCTACCTTCCCTCCGCAAGATTCTGCGTGTAGTTCTTGGGACGACCTGTATAGTGCACTCAGTGCTGCTCTATATGAGCTGCTTTGGTAACACGAACAATATTCTATTCAGAGAGTACTCTGCCTTTTGTTGCTGCCCTCACATCTTCTGCGTTTAACTTCTGCATCCATTTACAAATTGAAGGCACACTTGCTGAATCCAATGGTGAATCAGGCGAGTCTTCTTTACAAGGTATCTCAGATTTTGCTTCCGCTAACCACAATACACACTGCAGCTTTCTTTCAGATCAGCCGCTATTTTTAAGCTAGAGCTACAAATAATTGACGCCATCATTCCAGATTATGCCTTTACACAAACTGCTTCTTCATTTCACATTTTCGCATTGACATTTCATTAATTTTTATATTAATAAAGTTCTTCCTCGGGAAATTCATATTTAGTGTATTGTAGCAGTGCTGGCGAAGATTTCTTTCTCCAGACGGCGATAATCCGTGGGTCCGTAATCATCTTTGAAGCATTATTAGCAGGGTCGGTCACTCTATCAGACAAAAAAGATGTGTTAAAAATCGACTGGAGGCTGTCTTTATGAAACGTACCCTGGCATTGAGGCGTAAATTTACACTTACCATACTCAACTGTGACTTTCTGTGAATAAAGTAGTCTATGTGGCTAAAGTAGCCTCATGTGGCTAAAGTAGCTCTATGTGGCTAAAATTTATGTGGTTAAAGTGAACTCTGACTTACAGTAGCTCTATAAAAAAAGCCTAAAGTAGCTCTATGTGACTACAGTAGCTCCAGTTGTGCAAGAATCTATATAGAAAATCTGCAGAAAGAAAATTAAAAAAAAAAATTAAATTAAGATTTCTGCAGATTTTTGAAGACAGAAAATCTAAATTCTTGCTTCAATTTAATCTGCATAAAAATCTGCAAAGAATTTTCTTGCCATATTTTTCTAAATATTTGTATTTTGGAAGATAGAAAAATCTGTACTATCTCAATTCAGTTTGCAGTTATTTGTGAAAATTTTCACAACTTCATTAAACTTGATCAATAACTGTTGATTTTTTTTAAAGATTTAGCTGTACTCATAATATCTGTACTTAAATACGTGTTTTGGAACCATATTTCTTAATATTGCATCTTTATTTTCCAGCGATTACAAAACAAAATTTTAATAGGAATGTAATTATCATTATTGTTTAATTTTACAGCACACAGGAGTTTCATCAGTTCCTTTTTGGAATTAGCTATATCGACCATATACTTGTATAGAAAAGGGGAATGCTTGTTTTAACAGTAGAAAAAATTTCCAATTGAAATTGGTTCAAGCACCAAATTTTAAATATGTTACCGGAAAAATGTGAATTTAATTATTCTTTAAAATAAATATTTGAGATTTTACCATTTTAAACTTTTCTCCCATAATTTAACCACTTCAATTAGTTTCCAACTGGCTTGACTAGCTATTTTGCCTCCAAAATGAAGGGAAAAGTGAGCTTCTAGCCTCTTTGATGGAGAGAAGGTTATCAAAATATAAGTTTAAAATGAACTTATTGGAACTGAGAGAATCTAAATATTGAGCAAAAGTATTACTAATCTCATCTATTACTCATCTCTACGACTTTGGAACACGTATTCTGCATCATGGTTGGTTTTTACACCACTAAATGCACCACCAGGAGCAATGGTGACGCTAAACTCAAATAGATTATTTGTACGCCCATCTCGTGTAGCTCGGTGTGGCCTTGGTGGATTAGTGTTCTGTTCGGCAACTCTAAGTACGGGGAGTTTCTAAATCCCTTGGTCAGGATGAATGAAATTTTCTCGCAATCTGAATCGACATCACAAGTAAGTTGAATTATAAATTAAATTAATTCGAAATTAATAATTGCCTTGCCTGCCGAAAATCTGAAGGAATCTGTGAACGTAGTCTCAGATATTCTATATTTTTCCTGGTGAAATCTGAAGAAAACATCTTCCAAATAATTCCTTCAGATTTTCTGTCGATTTTTTACAATTATTTGCAGATTTTTTTTTTAGCTGGGAAAAGTAGCCATATGTGACTGAAGCAGTCCTTATGACTCTTGAATATGTGACTGGAGCAGTTTCCATGTAACTCTAATTTAGGTGAATGATTCGTGATTTTGGTTGGAGTTTTTTTTTTTCAAGGAAAAAATATTGTTTTCAAATGTTATATACGTCTATGCTATTATTAATATTGGATACAATTTAGTAAATAATCTTATGTAAATCGGACAATGGTACGAGAAATATAAATGTAATTCAACAAATCTGGAGTAATTATTTCGCGTGAACGTAAGATTCGATCACTGAACTGCCTATTGTACTTGATATTTGTGAACTACATTGAGATTAAAATGATGTTTAAGAAAATCAAATGCCTCTAAATTTGGAAAATCCATAGTATCGTCTACAACTGAATTACAGCAAGCGACTGGCGAATCCAGACAGTTAGTAGAGAAAGTCGCAGTAAGAGTTAAGATGTCCCTCACGCAGATCATCGCTATGACGTCACTCAAAATTCTTCGTATATTTTTACCATCATTTACACTCCACTGCTTACTAAACTGTTATTCTCAAATCTTAAATATCAATTTTGCAATCTTCAATGTAACATACCTTTCTCTATTAACTGATCAAATCACCAACTCTCTATGTTATTTGAGTTTGCGGAGCTATTGCTTAATTTACCATGAAAATAATCATAATTTCATTTCCAGTACCCAATAGACACTATGGAGGGACGTATTATTAAAAAATGAGATGGATAAGCTAAATATCTACAGAAAGCAACAGATAGCAGTTAATGATCACAGATAAATTTTTCTGTGATGAAACCAAGGACCGCGGATAGTTCTCTTTCATCTCTGGGAAATCCTACCTAATTCCTCGGAGTTTTAAAGCCCTACTTCAATTAAACGACGCGATATGAGCACATTATATAGAGTTGGTTTGTAAACCACATACTTATATTATAGAGCGCGGATGTGGGAACTTAATTATGAACGGAGGGTTGTAAAACGCTATACAGACGCGGGTGTAAACATGTGACGGCTGGGTGGCAACTAGTGTTAAGTGCCTCCCTGAGGGGAGGCTCCAGGCTCGAACTGGAGTTCCACTGGAAGAAGGTAGCCGTGTATCGAGGGCCTGTTTCACCTTAAATCATAGTAATGGTCAAACGTCCTCCCGTGGTTGGCATTGCAAGCTTGGAAGGGGTGTCAGCTCAGGTGTCTTCTGCATCGATCCGTGGTCTGTCAAATACGAGGTCCGTCCAACAAAATAGCCCTAGTGTTGCTTCAAAGCAGGACAGTTATATACTAAACTAACTTTGTGTGAGCCTGTGGTTTATGTACTCTAATTATAAAATTTATTTTTCATATATAAATAAAATAAATAAATGGTTTTCTTTTATCTACTCCATTAATTTTTATAAAAAATGTTTTTTTTTATAAAAATAACAAAAAATAACAAGAGCTAATTTAGTTATAGATATTTTGATTCTTCACTGTATCACAATAAGCAGCATGACAAATATATTTTCTATTATTCTTGCGATTAGACTGATCGTTGTACTAAAATTGCCCGCAGTTAAAGGAATAAAAGACTGTCTTTGTCTTAGAATTATGTGAAGATGTCCAGTTAAGGAAAACTGATGCAGCGCGAGCGCTAGTAAGCATAATTTATTCATCTAGAACTACATCTTTGACAGTTAGGTCGAGTTCCAGCATGCATGTCTCATTAATGTTATATTTGATTTCTGTTTCCTTATTCTTCATTCGTAAACATTTGGTGATCAATGAAAATAAATAGTTTCATTCAATAATATATTACGCGAAACTACGTTATATTATGATCTCGACAGATTGCGAACACAGTTTTTATATTTTTTGCTTTCTGGCTATTAAGATGTAATCTTTCAGTGTATACAAAAAGTGGAAGCAAGGAACACACATTAGTATATCCTCTAGAGCAGAAGTTTTAATTTTTTATGTATACTTCACTACTTCTTCAGGAAAACCTTATTGGGTTTAAGAACATTTAAGTTTTATTCGTTATTTAGAAACTATAGAACACTGAAACTCTTTTTAACTCTGGAAACTCTAAAATTAAGATTCTTGAATTATTTTTTTTATTAACGTTCATCTCTGTACATCAAAATTTCATTATAAATATAATTTCCCCTGTCTTTTTTCTGAACAATTTAAAACACATTCTTTAATTAAAAAACTACTATAATTATAAAGTTATGAAGAAATGATATCAGCTTTTCAACGTAAACATTGAATATGGCCAAATCTTTAAAGTCTCTTTATCTTGAAAATGTGTTTTTTTTTTTATATTGTCTCGCCGATATCCCAGAACTGTTGAATATATTTAATAAAATTTTGCTAGAATATGTATTTGACTCACAAATTGAACCACATTTTTGTACATATTTCTCAAAGAAGTGTTTTGGGGGGGTTAGAAAAGTCGAAGATTTATCATTTTTATTTTAAATTGTTATATAAAATAGAAATTCCAAATTTAGAATGTCGAATAAATTAGGTTCTAGTTCTTAAACAGACTGTTTGGATTACTTAGATACCCAAACATATTGTGTTAGATGAATATTTTATCCGTAATTATGCGACAAGGTGACTATATCATTTTTTCTCCAAAATTGCCTACATATTTATTACTCTCAAATAAATAAATTACCACATGAAGGTTTGAAAATGCATGTACTATAGAGAAATACAGATATTTTTCCTGGAAAAATATATATCTCTGAATTGCATTACTGTTTCAGAGATATAATGTATCGAATTTGACAGTTTTCTACCACTTTTCGTAGTTTTAAAGAGTCATTAATCCCCTTAAAAATTTCATATATATGAACTGTCATCCATTAGAAATTTTTTTCATCCTGGCCACTGGAAAGCGGATAAAAATATCTGAAATATTTGAGAGACGCTTTTTTGCGGATCACGCGATCCGAAAGCAGATCTAAAACTTAAATATAACGATACAGTGTAACAATATACTCTGATATTTGATGAGTAGTTTTGTTAATCTTCGTATCGGATAGTAAACATGCGAGTAAATCAAAATTTATGTCACAGTTTTTTTACCTCAAGAAAAATGTTTCTATTAAATTTTGACTTATATTCCAATATTTTAAAATAAAAAATTAACGAACAAAGAGGCCAAATTTCATACGGAAGATATAATATTCCTTTAGAAAGTAAGCATCTATATATATAAAGCCCAGATGTCTCTAACGCTTTGGGCGGAGCAAAATAACCGCCCCTTTTGTCTGCACTCATATTGGAACGAGCCAATCAGATAATTGTTATAAGAGGGCGAGCAATCCTTTGCAGTATTGCAAAGTTTTTTCCTGTTTTTCATGTTCAGTTCAAAATGCCAGATAGATCGAGGTATATGTATCTTTTCTTAAACAACCATGGATAAAGTGTTCTTCAGATTTCGTAGATATAATTAAATACAACAAAAGATCGAATGATCGACGGCCAAGCAAACGCAGAATCAATATATATTTCTTTCTAATTTTTGCATTTATGTTTGCATCATCATAGTTAAAAATATTATGAAAATCCTTATCACTGTTCAGTTATTGACGCTAATGCTGAAAAATATGCTTTTTTTTTTTACGTCAACGCCGTTTTCACCTCTACAATGCATATTTCTCTCTCATATTTATATTTATTATATTTTCTTCTTCATTTCATTACATTTCGTCGCCTTCCTTTTTCCTAATCCTCGATCGAAAAAAAAAAACATAAATTGTGAGAATGGATTTATTGAATTGGGACAGTACTTAGGGTTATTTCCTATTTTGCTTTCTTCTAAGAATTAAATCGAATGAAGAGACACATTCTTCCCCTTCCTAAAGATTTTTAACCATGACTTTCTCATATGAATTAGATAAAAAGACAGCGAACCGTAATTAATGAAAATTCTCAGACTTCTTTTATAACCATGCTGTAGACATTTTTTGATAAAATAGTTAATACTTTATTGGCCTTTCTTTTTATTATTTCAAGAATTAGCGTAACTTTATTAAGTGCCTCCACCTCAATTTTAGATGTGGAATGGAAAATTTGTGCCCTATACCCGCTGGTGGCTAACTCGCCAATTTGGGTTTGTCTTTACGCCAATCTGGGTTTTGTAGCTTGTTTAAGTCCGCCACGGTCAATTGGGTTTTGTGAATTGCATAAGCTAATTGTTGGGACTATAGTAGGTTTAGTAAGACAAACTTTTATCTCAATATCATAATTTTAATAATCTAATCCTAAAACATCTTTTCTGTGAAACATTCCTTTGATATAGTCGATAGTGTCTCTTTAAAGCCGAATGCCTTATCCTAAAATCAAAATTAGATTTTCGATGCATTTAGTGGACGTGAAACAACCACTTAACCCTCTGACTCCTATGCTGAATGTAACCGGCCATGTTGACTTCTATAATAGTGGGGGCGGATTTCCTGGCCTGTTGCTCCGAAAGGGGAGAGAAGGCAATTGGGCGAGGGTCTTTAATCCTCTCACTCTATAAGCCGGACGTAACTGGCCATGCGACTTCTGTTCAGTGGGGCGGAATTCTGGCCTGCTTTTTCCTGGAAAGGGGGGAGAAGGCACTCATGAGTAGTCTTAATCCTCATTTATAAGCCGGACGTAACCGGCCATGCGACTCTATACTAGTGGGGCGGATTTCGGCCTGTTGTTTTCCGAAAGGGGAGAAGGCAATTGGGCGAGTGGTCTTAATCTCTCACTTATAAGACGGACGTAACCGTCCATGTGACTTCTATACTAGTGGGGGCGGAATTGCCTGTTGCTGTCTGAAAGGGGTTGGAAGGCTATTGTGCGCGGACTTAACCTCTGATTCTTATGTCGGACGTAACCGTCATGTGACTCTATACCAGTGGGGCGGATTGGCCTGTTGCTGTTCCGAAAGGGGAGAAGGCAATTGTGCAAGTGGTCTTAACCTCTGACTTATAAGCCAGACGTGCAACCGACCATGTGGACTTCTACTTCTATACTAGTGGGACGGATTTCGGCCCGTTGCTGTTCCGAAAGGGGGAGAAGGCAATTGGGCGAGTGGTCTTTAAACATCTCACTTATAAGCCGGACGTAACCGACCATGTGGCTTCTATACTAGTGGGGCGGATTTCGGCCGGTTACTGTTCCGAAAGCGGGGTGGAAAGCAGTTGGGAAAGTGGTCATTAAGGGACGCCTTGGGGTAGAGATAAGAGAAGAATGGCCTTCCATTCACATCTTCCTCCACCCGTAATTAGGTGAATAGGGGAAATGGGGTGGACGAATCTATTTCAACTATCCATTAGTAAACAAACCTCCGTATACAACTGTACTCAAAATTTTTAGTTCCTTCAGTGGTCAGAGGGTTAAAGGAACCATTAGGGGAGAGGTGAGAGATGAATGGCCTGCCATTCATATCTCCCACCACCCGTAGTGAGGAGAAAAGGGGTAACGGGGCAGACAAATCTATTCCACAGATCAATTAGTAAGCAAACCAGCGTATACAACTGTGTTCAGATTTTGAGAATTCTTAATAGTCAAAGGGTTAATCTGAAATAATGGGTTCTTATAAAATAGCCCCAAAATAATTTTTCAACCCGTTCCGCCCAGTATCCTACTTATAGGACAACTACGTTTCACTTCCCTAGCTAAACCGGATGCATTAAATTGTTTCCTTTTTGCTTTCTTTATAAAGTCAATAGGTATTACCAAACTCTGAAAGAGTTTTCAGCAGGTATGTACCACGTGTTAGCCAGATTTTGAAGTCAAAATGTCGTCTTTTTGAATTTTTTAAAATTTTTGATTTCTTATTTTTGTGGTAATGCAAGTAATTAGGAATTGATTTTTATTTCTTGATATTTTACTGTATTTTTAAAATCTTTAATATTTATGTAAAATGTTTTTAAAAATGATTTTCAACCAATTTTTTAATATTTTTTTCTGAAAAAATAAACAAAAAAAAACCTAAAAAATTTTTCTCTGATTTCAATTTTTCTTCACGGTTAACTTACTATTGGTGTTTTAAGCATGGTTTAATCGAAATTTATTGAAATTTATGCTTTAAATTAAATTGGGCTTTAATGGGTTAATACTTAATGTTGTATCTTCAATCCAATGTTCCACGTTTCTAAATATATTTATTTATTTGCAGAAAAGCACACCACAGAGAAAACTCCATTTACAGAGTGTTATAAACACACAACAAACACACAAAGAACAAAAGCCACCAAGAGTGAACAAAAAATGCACTAGAAAACAAAAAGTTGAACACAGAGAATACACAAAATCATAAAACTTTTGCAAACGTATAAATAATTAAAAACGAAAACACATAATCACAAAAGCACTAAAACGCACTATTATACTAAAGATCTTTTTAGAAAATTAAAAGACCATTTCTAAAAGACAAGGGTTAAAAAGTCAAATCACGCAAGTACCGAGTCTTCTAAAAACACGCCGGGAGTTTACAAGTTTAAAACGTAAATACACACTTGAGATAAATAATAAATTCAAACACGGCTCCAAAAACAGAGTACAAAAATTACAACCTACAAAAGACAATAAAAAATGGTCGAATAGATAAGAATACGGAAAATCAAAATGCATAAAAATCTAAAATGTTGTAAAGAGGAAAAATAAAACACATCATGTATTTAAAAGATGCAAACATTTCGATTTAAAAGCACCAAGAGACATATTAAAAATGTCAAGTTCTTCAGATAACTTCTTAAAAATTTTATAAAACCTATATAACGAGAACCTGTCAATATAATTACATTTTCAATATACATTTGGAAAAGATCTTTGGTTCCTTAAAGATCTAGAAGGCACAGCGAAATCTATAGAGCTCATTATATTATTACGATCAATTGAACCATTAATAACTTTGTAAAAGAAAAGAACACAAGAAACATCTCGTCTGGAGTATAATCTGTGCATATTAAAAATATTACGCAGGAGTGAAGAAGATGCATCCTGCAAGTAAAATCCATTTTTCTTGTAAAGTAAATATCTCAAGAAGTTGTTTTGTATTCGCTCAATAATTTCAATTTTGTTACGGTAAATTGGGATCCCAGATAATACTGCAGTATTCCAGATGTGATCGGACATGAGCGCAATGCAAGACCTTCAGGGTAAGTTCACTGAAAAATTCTCTGGCTCTACTCTTAAGAATTCCGAGCCTGCGATAAGTCTTAGAGACCATGGCATCGATGTGTTGGGAAAAATCAAGTTTGGTGTCAAAGATGATCAAAAGATCAGTGACTGTATTTGAGCGTTATAAATCAAGATTGACAATTTTATATACATGATTCAAAGGTTGAGCTTTCCGAGTGTAACTAAGAACACTAAATTTTTCAATGTTCAAGTGTAATCTGTTGTCTGTGCACCACTTAAAAAGACAATCAAGATCTCTTTGTAAAAGAACAGAATCTATATCAGAACGTATTTAAATAAACATTTTCAAGTCGACAGCAAATAAAAGGCATTCAGAGTACTTAAAAACACAAGTAAAGTCATTAATTAATAAAAAAAGCAGAGGTCCAAGATTAGAGCCCTGTGGGACACCGGAAGTACTTGTGAACTCATGAGAAACAGCATTATTAAAATAAACATAGAGTGTTCGATTACATAAGTAAGAAAGAAGCCAATCGATCAGGTTTACATGAAAACCAATACCATGTAACATTTTTAAAAGAATGCTAAAATCGATAGAGTCAAAGGCCTTAGAAAAGTCGGTGTAAATAACATCAAGTTGAGAACCAGATTCAAATGAGGAAATAATTTTATCTGTCAAGCAGAATATATTAGTGGTTGTTGAGCGCTTTGGTATGAACCCTTGTTGAGATATAGAAATTAGGTTTTTAACTTCGTTGTAAAGCTTTTTATGGATTATACTTTCGAAAATCATAGAAAAAAGACTTAAAATAGCAATAAATCGATAATTTTCACAATTCTGTGCATCACTTTTTCTAAAAACAGGAATAATTCTTGTTTGCTTCCAGACATCAGGAAACATTTTTGTTCTCAACGACAGGTTAATCAAAACAAGAAGGGGATAAATCAAAATCTCTGCGCATCCTTTAATAATAAAAGAAGGTATATTATGAACACTCACAGTTAGGGAAGACTTCAATTGCCTGATAGCCAAAAACCATCATCATAGGTAACGCTTTCGATTTTAGATACAAGATATATAATGGATACAAAATATTTATGTCCAATTGGAGCAAATGGCTTCTGATAAAATAACATTAATAAAAGTGTTTTCACCAATAAGTTTTTTTCTTCATTAAATGATACAACCACAATGCTATATTTTCTTTTCTAAGAAAAATAATAGCATCGTTTAAAGATAAAATCGGCGGAAGTCTCATTTCGCTTTGTACTTCGGTCCAAAACGAATTCCTCGCCTATCGAAGTGCGCTTAGTTGGCCAAAGGCTGTGGTTCGTTTTGTAGTCGTTTCCCTTCTTTCTTCGAGTCGTCCCTGAGGCAACCCTGCTTAAAGTTTTCCTCGTGGCGGTACTGCAGATGCCACAGAAGGCGCGAGAACCCGCATACTTTTGCTACGGCTTCTCTTCCACGTACTCGTGTTGGCCTCCTGGAAGACACAGGTACAACGACAAGTACAACGAAGAATCAGCAACGAACATTTGTAGTACAGTGGAACCCCAGGAAATTAAGGTACGTATCGTTATCGGTGGAGGGCAACTGAACCCCAGGAAAAGAAGGTACGTATCGTCATTGGTGGAGGGCAACTGAACCCCCATCTATCATTAGTATACTACCAGG